>CAIGRB010103697.1:0-63210 GCA_903798255.1 Fraxinus quadrangulata | reverse complement strand
AATCTCTAAGAGTCGAAATCCATTCCACGTCACCATTCTCACAGTTCGACCACCACACAACCCTATCACCGATGACATTATCTTCATCAAGGTTAGTTTTGTTGTGGATTATGAGATTGATTTTTCATTTATTATGTTTTAAATTATTATGTATAATATCAATTCTTCATTATTTAGGTAGATTTTTGGGTGTAGTATATATATTTGATGTTTTTGAAGCTTAATTTCATTGGAAATTTCTCGCCGCAAGGGCTTCGAGAAGAGAAAGGTTGATGTTGCCGTTCGCAATAGAGGCCGACGATGGGGAGTCAAAGGATCATTGCGTTTGCGTTTGTTCCGAATTGGGGTATCCATTGGGTAATTCATCGGGTTTTCCTTGTGCAGTAGAACCCTAAAATTTGTTTCAGAGTGCAGCTGAGTGACAAATAGGAACAATTGGAGAAATTGTATAATATACCCCCAATATTTTACTTATGTTGCAATTAGGTTCCAAACGTTTGAAATGGTCATTCATGTTCTCAACCTTTTATTCTAGGACCATTTGAGTCCCAATTGAACACATTTTCCTTTGTCTTACGTTAACTTCCAAATAATGTCAAAAACAATTTTACCCTTATCTTTGAGAAAAGCAAAAATCAAATAAATAGTAACAAGAGAACAAAAACAAAAAGATAAAGAAAAAGGACAAAGACAAGGATACGAGATTAATTTTCGGGAGAGATATTTTAATCATTGTCATCATGCCCACCAGGGGTTTTTGGGAGGTGAAGCGGTGATTAAAATATCTTAGTATTCCATTTTATCTATTTGTTTTTATATAATTTAAATTTGATACATAAAGATAAAAATAGATAAGATTTGGGGCATGGCACTACGAGGGCGAGCCTAGGTTATTTTCTCATCATACAAAGACGTGATCTCGTTATTTTTAGACGCCTTTCTTTAATATGAGAGAGTTAAAAAAAGATAGAAATAACGACATAGGGATGTCACAATACATACATTCCCATTTTTGTGTACTTGCCAGGGATTTTCGAGATGTAAAACGGGACATTTATCACCTCATACAAAATTAAAACTAGATATTTGCCTCTCGTTTGGAAGCAACTAATAGTATTTTCGGACAAAAATCGTAATTAAAAATAAGATTTGTTAGTTAATAAAAGTTAAAATAAGAATATGATAAATAAGAGTTAAAAGATTAATATGATAATGAATAAAAAATAAAATTTTTTCATGTAATTAAAATGTGATATATTTATAGTAAGACCATCCAAAGAAATTTGCCATGCCGTATAAATACATAATATTGTTGAAAAGATTATTTTGCCCGGAGTGTCTTTTTGGTTTTTCCTTCTCAAACATAAGCCCTTATGGACAGTCGAGAATTGGTGATGTAAATCGAACTCTCCAGACTCTTGGACTACAAACGATAAGACTTCACTTCGGGCGTCCAGAGCCATTCAGTTATTCACTGAAAAATCAGGATTTCATCCACTCACAACCCAAACTTCGTCAGAATTTGTGAAGAAGGTGAAATGGAAGCCCAGAAAAGGGCACTCCTACTATGTGGAGATTACATGGAAGATTACGAGGTTCCTTCACCTTTTATCTTTTCAATTTCCTGTCCTTTAACTACGATTTCTCTATTGATAATATTAATCGAGGAAGAGTTCGTATTTCTGATTTAAGTTGGATAATATATGCATTGATGTTTGAACAGATGATGATGTGGCAGTCATGTGGAATTGGACAATTCAATTTTTGAGTGAGAGAGGGGGGAGAGTGGTCTCAAGAGAAAGAGAAATTTAAAGGATAATGGCTGCCACGTCACCATTGTTCTATCGTTGTTGCAATGATAAATAACATTACTCTTAATTTAACATTTTCAGGTGATGGTTCCATTTCAAGCATTGCTAGCATATGGGGTCTCCGTTGACGCTGTTTGTCCTGGAAAGAAGGCCGGTGACATCTGTCGTACTGCTATTCATCAGTCTTCTGGTCACCAGGTCTATTAAACCATCCATTCAGTTCAAAATATTATTGTTCTACGCGTGTATATATTGTAAAAAGTTATGCTATATGTACACACCGTTTAACACTTCGTGAATTTAAACAAACTTATCTCACACAATCTTCCCCAACAAACACATTTAATCCAGCCGCTGCAATTCTGCCACGCAGGCATTTGTCCACCAGGGCGGCAACAGATTTTCCCTATTGTAAATTGCTGGTGTATGTTTCTTGGTATATAGTTTTTCTTGCGAATTTGGATGCTAATATGGTAGGATCTCTATTCAAAACGTTTTCCATTTCCCTACTATTCTGAATGGTGAAATCTCTCTCTCTCTCTCTCGACTTGGCCAGTAATAAGAAAAAAATATGTTATTTGATGAGGTATGGAAAGTATACTGGATTCGATATCTTTTGAATTTTCGACTTAATTTGCTCTCGCAATTTTAGAGGGGGAAAAAAACTACTAGCTCTTTTTTGACAGCAGGAAGCAGATGGGTTATAAATAAGACATGGAAAATGGTAAGACTTGCAAAGAGTCAACTATAAATTAGAATGATTTTCACGATATAAAATTGTATTTATGATTTTATATATACAGCCGCATATGTAGTAGCTCGCACGTACACTCTGTCTCTTTATTTAAAAGGAAAAATTACAGGAAAGAGGGTAGAGGATGAGTTCCTGGTCAACATGCATTATTATACTGAACTTTCTTGACACGCTTTTTTGTAAGCAGGACATCAATAGAATCTGGGATTATTATTCTTTCCTTTACAGATAAAATTATTGTCCTTGTTGTGGAAATTGTTATTGCATCCATTACTGGGATTTTTGTCCTTTGTAATTCAACATGTTTCGGAGTGACACTCGAAGTGCAAATCCGAGGAGTGTTTTTGTCTTTCTAACTTATGTACTGGGTGTTCAAATTCAATAGTTGGGAAAATTGATGATAAGTAATGGAAAGATCGAACATTCAAGGTCTTATTATGGAGTCTAGGTGTCAGGTATCAATATTTTGAATCTTGCACATTTTTCTTCGAATCTTTTGTTAAACAAATCTGTGACATGAGTCTCTTGAACTGTGTTGCACGAACATTTCAACTAGGGTGACGTATCCGTATCGGATATCAACATTCCTCGTATACTCTACCATGATTATTTTTCTTTTATTATAATAAATATTATATATTTCTAAGTTAAAGTTATTATTAATTAATAAATAGATACTCATATTTAAAAAATTTTAACAAGAAAACTTAATAACTAGTATGAAACTAAATTTATACTATAAAGATTTTTAAAGATTTAATCAACGTGTCGACGATATGTCGTGTTAGTACTTTTTTGCAATGTCTAAAAAGCAGCGCCTAGGCACGAAGTGGGCGCAAAATGTCCCACCTTGCTCATTTTGTATGCTTTTATGCTTTTTAGCGTCTTTTTCTTTAAATATTAAATAATTTTTAGATTGATTTAAAAATTTAAAACAATATTAAAATAAGAAAACGTTTTGTTACGCCTGAGACCTAGGCCGAATCTTGGTCTCCACATCTCGCCATGCTTTTTGGAACAATCCAACACGTGTCCATGTCGGTGCTTAGTAGCTCTTGGATAATATTGCAAGTGTACGGGATAAAACCTTGGTGTTACTTTTTTCGAAGCATGCTCTTTGTTTGTATGAATGACAAGATATCAAGTGTTTCAGTTGCCTTTTTTTGTGGTTTTTATGCACCATTCTTCCCATTTTAAAAATGGCTGCAGGCATATTCTGAGTCTCGAGGTCATAATTTTTCCCTCAATGCAACTTTTGATGAAATAGATGCAACCAAATATGATGGACTGATCATACCAGGTGGATGTGCTCCAGAATATCTTGCAATGGATGAATCTGTTGTAGAATTGGTCAAGAAGTTTTCCGAGTCACAAAAGCCAATTGCCATGGACAATTGATTTTGGCTGCAGCAGGTGTAGTTAAGAGCCGGAAATGCACAGCCTTTCACGCAGTGAAACCTGTCCTCGTTGCTGCTGGTGCTCATTGGGTAGAACCAGAGACTGAGGCCTTTTGCACCAGGGATGGGAACCTTATAAGTGGAGCCACATATGATGGCCACCCTGAGTACATCCGGCTTTTCATCAAGGCATTGGGAGCCAATATATCTGGTTCTGGAAAACGTCTTCTATTTCTATGTGGGGTAAGTTTCAACTATGATGGCTGTATGACTTTGAGCTAGAAAACCTAATTTCAACTTTTTTTTTTGGCTTTTGGAAGTCAAAATTTGCCCTTTTAATTAACTTGGTTTGATATAAAGCAAAATTTTTAGGCCCATATGATGTTTCACAAAATCTTGTTAATTTTCGCGTAGTTAATAAACTCTCCGGTATTTATTTGATCCTTATTGCACTGATAAATCAGTATAGTGGAACATTTACAGTGACGGCTTCAGGCTTATTTCTTTAGATTACTAAGAAATTTTCTAGTTAAAGGAATAGATACTTTTGGAAGACTGATATTGAACTGGGCCAAATCAGATTCAGAGTTCTGATAATTCAAAATCAAAGGTGAACTACGCACAACCCCGAGAGATGTTAAATTTTCACTTTTATATAGCTAATACACCCCCTTCTGCCTTATGGACCCACTCTTCTAGAAGAGCAGTCATTCACATCATCGTTTCTTGGATGTTGCTTAGCTAAAATATAATGCTAGTTCTGAAGATTTCTATATCTCAAGGAATCAGTTTTTTTGTTCTTCTTGTGAAGGATTACGTGGAAGATTATGAGGTGATGGTTCCCTTCCAGTCTCTTCAAGCTCTTGAGTGTCATGTTGATGCTGTTTGCCCCAAGAAAAGTGCTGGATATATATGTCCAACAGCTGTCCATGACTTTGAGGTGACCAAACTTATAGTGAGAAACCAGGCCATGATTTTAGTTTAACAGCTAAGTTTGAAGGTTTGAATGCTTCAAGCTATGATGCCCTGGTAATCCCTGGGGGTCGTGCTCCAGAATACTTGGCATTGGATGACAATGTTATTCAATTGGTGAAGGAATTTATGGAGTCTGGGAAACCAGTGGCATCCATCTGCCATGGACAACAGATTTTGTCTGCTGCTGGTCTTTTAAAGGTAGATTCTTCTTGCATTACATGTCATATTAGCACAGTTTTAGCAGTTATAATCCTTGGTTTTGTGCATGTCTCATCCATGTGTCGGACTGGTTTGTTTGTTACTCTTAGGGCATGCCTTTGGATATGACTCAACAATAAAATAGACAAGATTTCATTTTATGATACCACCTGTCATGGGACTAAATTTTTCCACCCAAACTTCAAGACACTGTGCGGCCTTAATGTTCAAGGTTTCTGCCCCTGCGGGAAACACGCGGGAAACACGTTAAGTCAGCCTTAACCCAACAATGAATTTAATTTTTTGTTTTTGGGTTTTTAATACCGTCCAGTACTATTCATTTCATCCTGCCGAACATGCCAACAATGTTTTTAAGTCAAACGAAGTTTTGTATTTATATGTCTATGTTTGGAGCTTATTTATTATCTTTGAAGTTACTAGGATCACATAGTTGTAATCTAAGGTTTGCTATCATGATGAAGCATTTATATCTTCTATTTCTCAATTTCCATATCTTGAGTGGGTACGGAATGGTATTTAATAGCTTTTTCATTTTAAGATGCCCATTATCCATAAATACTGCTGCACAAAATGAATTTTTTTTTTTTTTTTGTGGGGGAAAATTAGTTTTGGAATAGTGATTATTTGAGAATGTGTAGTTAAAAAGTATAAAAAAGTTTTGAGTTTACGTGTTGAATATTTTATTGTGAAAATGTGTGGTTGAAAATGAATTTGAGAAAAAAAAATAGTTGTTTTAATGGTTGTCAAACTGGGGCTAAATATATATTTAGAATTCTCAAGATATTCCAAAATTTTATTAAGCTTATTACCTCTTCAATATTTGTTCTCCTTTTACTGACAAACCAACATTTACATTAGAAATGTACTATTTCTTGAAAACACCTCTTAATAGTGCTCATCTGACTATGAGGTCTAAGACTTGGTCAACAGTTGAAATTCTTATTTATAATTTGTGGCCTTGCACTGCCAATTTGCTTAATGAGAATTTGTATTGCGAAGCACTCTCAGAATCTGCTCTTTGTAAATTGTAATAAATCCATCAATGTACCAC
Source organism: Fraxinus quadrangulata (assembly GCA_903798255.1). Taxonomy (NCBI): domain Eukaryota; kingdom Viridiplantae; phylum Streptophyta; class Magnoliopsida; order Lamiales; family Oleaceae; genus Fraxinus; species Fraxinus quadrangulata. The sequence goes on along the minus strand of CAIGRB010103697.1, from coordinate 57,003 downwards.
TAATTTGCATTCTATCAAAAAGTTCCATTTTAAAATCTCTTGTGATTAGAACTAGAATGATCAAGAAGCATAGATTATTTCATTTCTTCCAAAATGTTGGGGCTAAGAATCCTACTACCACTCCCCATGACCCAAAAATATAGAATGGAACAAGTGAATTTAGTATTTGAAGTATGGAGTTCTCTTAAACTTTCTATTATTGAAACTAAGAGGTGAGATGACTATCATATTTTTGAGCTAGTATTTTTAGTTAATGACATACCGCTAACATTTCTCCCGAATTGGGGTCAGATGTGAACGTTTTGAGTGCCACCCTCCTCTATTTATCCTCACCAGTTCTTCGAAATATTGATTATCAATAGAAGCATGAATATCTATGATTTGAGAAACTCGATCGTATGACGTTTGATGCTATCATATGTATCCTGGGAGTATAAATTTCGGTAGTTTAGCTTATAAGTCATTTCTTTTAGAGAAAATAAGTAATGCTCAATTTTCAGACATTTGTTATTATGCCAAATTGCATGGAGCAATCCTAAATATCCACGTGCTTTTGAGCAGTGGTATAAATCGCTTATTCATGATGCATTAAGCATTATCGTTTTCCGTAGCATGAGGTAAATTTGTATTGATGTTTCATTTATATTAATTTCTTTCTTCATTTGTTGTCCTAGTTGATTTGCAATTGCACTTACACTCCAAGCGTCATTTGAATGTAGAGCGAGAAGTATAGGAACTAACTCCACAAGTATAAGAACTAACTCCGTAATTTCTAACTAGATGCACGTATATACTTGGAATAAAAATGTGAATGAGTTGAAGTTGATGAATAAGTATTTAAGAGACAGCTTCAAGATGGCATCTGATATTTACATTGTTGATGTGAAAACATTTTTTCATGTCTTGTTTCTCCAGCTTAGTGCTCCTTTGAAGATTTTCAATTTCTTGTTTGTATAAGAAATGCAAAGTTGGCGTGTTAAAACAGTGTTTACCAAAGTTATCATATTTCTAAGACCATTTCCTATTATGTTTCTTGTTTCCTTCTCCATGATCGCTTTTTGTCGTGTATGCTTCAAGTAGATCACTCACAGTTAGATTCCTCACGAATTATTATAAAAAATGGTAATGCATGTTACTGTCAATCTAGCTATTTTTTTCTTTCTTCACTATGTCTATACATCTGGGCAGTTCTCAACGATTACATTGTCCAAATTGCTATTAACCTCAATGCATCTGATATGTCCATCATAATATCTTTGTAGGGTAAGAAATGTACTGCATATCCTGCAGTGAAACTCAATGTTGTTCTATCAGGGGCGACATGGTTAGAACCTGAACCAATTGACCGGTGCTTCACTGATGGAAATTTGGTGACTGGAGCAGCTTGGCCTGGTCATCCTGAGTTCATATCACAGTTCATGGCACTGCTTGGTATTCGTGTATCTTTCTAGTTAAGTTTGTTTCTTACTCTTAAATCTTATATGTCTATTGTAAAAGGACTTACGCTTGGCCTGTACCTGTGAGATAATCTGAAGTGTGTTTGCTTGTTATACATAGATAATCTGATGGCTGTTGCGTAGTGTGTTGCACTAAGGATCCGTTTGATAGACAAAGTTGGTGAGGAATTTCAATTCCATGTTATTGGAAAATAAAAATTCACCAAACCCATAGGAATTCGTTTTTCATGAAAACAAAGAAAAGTGCATCTTAAAGTGGTTGTACTTTGAAATTTGGTTTTCATTTTCACGTTGCAATCAAACTGTCAAAGTGGAATTCGTTTTCCTCGAATGTGACATTTTTCATGAAATTTGTTGCAATCAAACAGGGCCTAATAGACTTCTGTGTTTCTGCATGTTGCCTTCGGTTTGTCTTCCTTTATGTTGTAGTCATAGGTGTGTTATCGTGGATATTAGGCATGCTGTTAAAGCCCTATTTGAGTCTCATTCTCTAAAAATTCAATTTTTTTAAAAAAAATTTATTTTTGATCACACATTCTCTAAATAAAATAATTTTACATGTAAATTCAAAATTTTTATCTACTTTTTTTAACTGTACATGATTCCAAAAAATCATTATTACAAAATTTATTTTATGCAAATATGGGGTTCAAACAGAAGTTCAATTTAAATTTCTATTAAGCATGGTGCTTAAGAGATCAAATTATAATTTAAAAATTATAATTTAATCATGCTATTGTTTGATTTCCATTCTTTTCGAAATACATTTTTTTCTTTCCAATCTCATATTTTTTAATAAAATAATATTATATGTAAATTTAATTTTAAATTTTTAGTTACACAATTTTCATCAATTTACTATTTTAAAATGTATTTTTAACTTTTTAATACGGCTCAAACGGATAGGAAAATTATAATATTACTGTATGAACTTCCTTTTCAATTCTATTCAATACTTTACAATTTATATATTTATTCATTAATCCGGTGGATAGCATTATCCAAAAAGCTGAGGAGGTGGTATCACTTTTTGTTAACCGAGGCACCTAAATGGTCACTTTATGTATTGTCGATGTCAGGTAAAGGACACTTGAACCCGGTCCGACTTTTGGTGGTCCACTTGGTCGATATTGATATCTAACGTGTGAAGTATGAAGTTTAGTTTAATTAATACTTTCATGTAATTAGATGGAAATAAAATTCTTAAATCCAATCTTTTTAAATCAATATTCAGGTTTGGCTTCCTTTTTAAAAAAATTTATTGGGCATTGCTAGTGGTACATAATTTGAATTACATAAGGGTATCCGCCCCCTCACATAGAGGTGGGACCCACTTAAAGAAAATATTTTTTATTCACGTGGGTCCCACCCCCATGTGAGGGGGTGTATACCCTTATGTAATCTAAATTATGTACACCAAGAAATATCTAAACTTATTTTTGTATGGCCTAGGCCAACACACGATATGAGAATTGAAACATTCAATAACCAAAACAAACAAGTAAAACTGCAGAAATTTAAATCGAATGTTGATTTATCTTTCACAACACTTTAAATCAGAAATTTAAAGTAATACAAACAAGAATCTTCAAACCCTAGCTTCTTCTATTTTTTTTTTCCTCACAACTCACAGAAACCCTCGAAGTCTCCAAAAGGAAATAAATCGAATGAATCCAAAAAGTCTCCAGTCCAAGTATATCAAAGGTCCAAGCATCCAACAGCCACAAGATAGTCACGTGTCATCAATCTAAATAAGAATGCTTCAATTAAAACAAGCGTGTTTTGAAACACGTTTAAGAGCGAAAATGCTGGGAGCACATAAATGGGCCGGGTTCCAGTCCAACAATTTTCAATCACACCTTTTCCTCGTAAAAAATTTTTATACATAAATCGAAAATTTTTCCTTCTTTTTTAACTCACATTCTTAAAAAAATACTATTCCATCCAAACGGGGGCTCAAACAAGGGCTCAGTGTGGATTAATATATAGAACATTCGAAAGATTTGTCATGTTTGAAAATTATTATTTCAAAAATCTTTAATTTGAATACTCATTTTTAATCATACATTTACACAATAAAATATTTTGCACGTGAACTCAATTTTTTCTACTTTTTAACCTCACATTCTCCAAAAAAATCACTATTCAAAACTTTATTTTTTTTTTCAAAATAAAGGCCATTAAATAGGGGCTTAATTCTTTACTATTTTTAAATGACATATAATTTTTATTTTTTATTTTTTAGTTTTATTTCTGAAATGGTTCAATAATTTAAATATTTTTTCCAAGTAAAATTAACATTTAAAATATGTTCATATTCAAATTATTTTAGTCAAGATCAAGAAATTACTGCAAACTAATTGAACTTTGAAGACAAAGTTAACTAAATTCACGTGTTCTTTTTATAATAACTTAAACTTCTAGATAAAATTATTCATCAATATTATACAATCACACAATAGACATGTATTAAGATCTCATATTCATAGTATAATCTATTTATATATGAAAATTGTCAACGTGTCAAACTTTTAATGAAAAATGAATTTGATTATACTTCAAAGATAATATCTGAAATAATAAACTGTATATATAAAAAATGACAAACAGAAAAACGGAAGAATTTGATTATGAATCTCTCTTCGCGCTCCGTTGAGTTTGTAGGCCCATATTTTGCACCTTTTTTTTTATGTTTATGCAGGTGATGAAGATAAGGGGAACAGAAAAGGAATCTGAATAACACCGAATCAAACATATAATATATCATGTTTATTTATAATTTATAGTCCTCGCTCTTATCTTTCCCCCAGCTTTGCTTATCCATATTTTTTACACACCACAATTTCTAATTCTCATCTGCATATGTATTTTTTGAGTTATCATCAGAAGTAGCATACGTATATATAACTGCATGGTGGATCATTGGAATGACTAATGAGCCAAGATTTGAAGAATATATGATGATGATGAAGGTCATAAAAATGGAGTTTCTTTCAACCCAGAAATCGAAAATGGGCATGGATGAAGAAAAATTTCAAGATTCTGTTTCATCTTCCTCTAGCGGTACTTTCGAATCTTCAGAATCTGATTTGTTTGAAGAAGTAAACTCATCTGATCAGCATGCAAATGCAAATGGCCATTTATAAGACATGTCGTCTTTGATCCAACAACTGCCCATCTAGTAAGTTATTGTGATTCATTTAAGTAAAAGTTTACTTATAAGTAATTAAGTATGTTAATTAAGTGGTTTTTGGTTTTGCGAAGAGGGCTTTCCGAGCATTACAATTGCAAATCACAATCCTTTACTTATTTATCGAACATGAGGTGCTTAGGCCATCTCCAACGCAGTACCAAAATTTAAGGTAAGTTTTGCATCATATTGCACCAAACTCAACATCATCTTCAACCCGATACATCAAAAATTGCACCAAATGAATAATTTTTCTTCATTTACTTCATTTTTAAAAAAATTCCTAACAATTTATTCATCTCAAAATTTATATATTTATTTTATTACTAAATAAATAATTACGTTTAGTTAACCAAAATATTGAATTCATTAATAAATTTAAAAAAAATAGTGCAATTAATATAAATACCACAACTAAGAAAATATTAAATCATATTATTAAAAAAGAGTAATGCGTTTCGAATCCCAATATCATAATATTACGAAGTCGAACTAGTATTGTAATTTCTTGCTCAAAATTTTTATATTCATCCCATAATTGTTCAACTAATGCATTTTGAAGTGGAACGTGAGTCCCTTTATCCTTCATTTGTTTATGATGAGCAAGAAGTTCTTGTAAGCGATGATTTTCGTCTTCAACCAACTAATTTCTGGGTGGCGCTTCCATCCAATCTCGAATTGGTGCATTAATATCACGTTAGTCTTCGATTATCATGTTATACATAATGATGCATGCCATTATTATATTATGTAATACGTTTCCCCAAAAACGTGTCGATCCTTTCACAATTGCGAACTTCGGATTGTAGAATGACAAATGCATGCTCAACATCTTTTCTACATGATTCTTGTTTCATTGCAAATAATTTTTTTTGGGATCGCGTGGCTCATGAATTGTCTGCACAATGGTGGACCATTCAAGTATATACTATCAGTTAAATAATAACCTATATTATATTGTTTTCCTTTAACGACGTGTTGAGTAGATGGAACAATGCTTTGAGCGAGTTTTACGAAAAGATAAAATCTCTCCAAGACGTTGATATCATTGTTTGAACCTGAAAGTCCAAAATATGTATACCACATCCGTAGATCATAAGCAACTACACCTTCAAGGATAATAGTTGAGGATGCATGCCATATCCATTTATGACTCTATGAACAGGAATGGAGCCTCTGTGTGCCCATTGGTTAATATGTTGATTAGCATATCGAGAAATGATGGGGTTCTTGTTCGAACATATACGAGTTATCGCTTCTTATTGTACATCAAGGTAATCATTATCATTTTCGCCATCAGACAATGACGACCAACCAGAAGAAGACATAAGAGGGACCTCCCATATTGAAATTCATTTTTCAATGGTACACTTGTCCATCGTTAGATTGAATATCTAGGCTAAACCATCTCTACCATTAAATTGGATTTCATCAAGATCTCACCTGTTCAATCTATGCACGTAAATCTTATCTTGTCATATTCAAGATAGGATATCTAGGCTGAACCATCTCCACTATTAAATTAGATTGCATCAAGATCTCAACCTTCAATCTATACCCACAAATCTTATCATGTCATATTCAAGATAAGATATCTGGGCTATATCATTTCCACCATTAGATCGAATTTCATCAAGATCTCTACCATTTAATCTATATCCACAATTCTTGTCCTTTTATATCCATCTCCATCTTTATATTGGATTTCTTCAAGATTTCAACCATTCAATCTATGCCTACAAATCTTATCTTGTCATAGTCATGATAGAATATCTGGGCTAAACCATCACCACCACTAGATTGTATTTTTTTAAAGATCTCAATCGTTCAATCTACACTCACAAATCTTATCATGCCTATCCTATCACCTATAAAATATCATGTCATACTTCATTGAATCTTACCTTCAATTTCTTCCAAGTTTTAACATCAATTTCTCAGTGAGTCTCCAATAATGAGTTTTGTTCCACGAAGTTCTTCATGTTCATATGAAAGTTTTACACTTATGTTGAGTCTACCTTGATATCTCCCAAATTCCAATTATAGGTATAAAATAGTTAAGGGACCAATTCTAATCTCGAGTGGAGAGTGAATACAAAGACATACTTCCTTCATTTATCACCGTTACACGGCCTACAAGATCCCTAATGAAGCGAATACAAGTCATTAACGATGTAGTTAACAAAATGCAGGAATGTATTCGATAAGTGGAACTTCTGAATCCAAGTGATGATTTAGATGAAGATATTGTAAGTATTACTCGTAATGTTTGCTTTCAAATATTAAGTTTAACTGAACATAACACAACATATATATTATTTCACAGATGTTTTGAGTCAAAATGTTGTTATATGAAGGCCCAAATTACAAGAAAAATTGACCACTTGGCCTATGCTTAAAGGTATCAAAAAATTTAGAGATGACATTAATACAGCTACAACAGTCTATCCTAGGAAAAAAGGTGTTAACATTGCATCATCACAGTCAAATTCGTTGATGTCAGAAGATCGCACTTTAACACAATCAACATCCCCTAGATTGTTTTCATTTTCTCTCAATATAAATGAAGATAATGTTGATGGTACTTTTACTCAACGACCTATAAGGGGTAAAAAAGCAAAACTGAAGAGAAAAAATGATGAAGAACGTACAAAATTAATTGAATCCATTAAGGAAGAAAATCGGCAACTCTTCGAAATTAAAAAAAAAAAAAACATAGTGAGGATAGACAACATACGTATGAAATCCAAAAAAGAAAATTGCCAATGACAAAATAACGAGAGCATAACAAAATTTTACTAAAAGATTTGAGCTACGCGAGTTCTTTTAAAATGAACAAGAAAGAATTTTGCTAAATAGGCTAAACAACAAGACAAATGATCTGAAAGTGCATCTGATTTGTTTGGTAATTATTTCTCACGGAGGATTCGAAAGTGATTTACCAAATTATTAAATTATTCACTTGTTTTATATATCATTGTGTTGTGACATTTTCGTCTTAATTTTAGATAATCATGCTTGTTACATTTTAAAACTTCTTGAATACTTTTATTTTAACTCATTCCTTAATTATTATTGATTACATGATTAAACTTTATTATAAATGCACGTAATAATAATAAATATAATTATATAATTATAATAAGAATTAAAATTTATTGTATAAAAAAAGATACAAATACCCTTAAGAAAAGTTTGTTCAATTAAGAAAAGAAGGGAAAAAGGGTATATTCATGGGCGGCTCACTCCAGTCCAAGCCAAATTTTGTTAAGGAAAAAAAATTGATTATAGTCCATTTTTTTCTACTGTCCAACCCAATAGTCCCCCATACCATTGAATCCTGATTCCGCCACTGGGTATATTAACCATTTTGTTTCAAAATGGTGCAAATTATAGTGTTGTACCTGTACCAAATTTTTGGAAGCCCTAAACCCATTCCACCATATTTCACCATTTTGCACCTGATAAACACTCTCCAACCCAACACCATAATTTGCAAAATTTTACATCAAAATGGTTAATATGTATTTTCCCCTTCTTTTCTTAATTGAATTATTTTTCTTAAAGCTATTTGTGTCCCATTTTTTGTTATACCACAAATCTTAATTCTTACTTTAATTGTGTTGTTGTTGTTATTATTATTGTTATCATCCTTATGTACATTTATAATAAATTTTAATTATACAAAAAATAATTGAAGAATGAATTAAAATAAAATTCTCAAGAAATTTTAAAATGTAATAAACACGATTATTTAAAAGTAAGAGGAAAATGTCATGTTAGCCATATAAATACGTCACTCTAGAATTGTTTAAGGAAAATGATACATAAAATAGGTGATTAACTTAGTAATTTGGTAGATCATTTCCGGATCCTCCAATGTCGTTAAAATAATTACTAAACAAATCATATGCACTTTCAGATCATTTACCTTGTTGTTGAGCTCTCCTTTTCAAAATATTTGCTTGTTCATTTTAAAAGACCTCATGTAGGTTCGAATTTGTTGTCAAACTCAAATCTTTCTATAAAATTTTGTTCTCCTTACTGTATTCGGTCATTGTGTGTGATTGGTGTAGTTGTGTTAATGTCATCTTCAAAATTTTTAATATCCTTAAGCATGGCCAAATGTGGTCAAATTTGAACAATTTCTTGTAATGTGTGTGTGTGTGTGTGTGTAGCGTTAAGTTCAATTAAACTTAATATTTGCAAGCAAACATTATTAATAATATTCGAAATATCTTCATCTGAAACACCACTTGGATTTAGAAGTTCCAATTGTCGAACATATCATTACATTTTGCTAACTGCAGCATTAATAACTTGCATTCATTTCATAAGGGGTTTTTTAGGTATAGTAAGAGTGATAAATGAAGGAAGTGTATTGTTATATTCACTTTTCACTTGAGATCAAAATCGATCCCTTGACTAGTTTATACCAATAATTGGATTTTCTAAGATATCAATTTAGACTAGATATAAGTGTACATCTTCTTTATGTGAGCATGAAGAACTTCGTGGAACAGAACTCATTGTTGGGAAATTACTGAGAAGTAAAGTTTAAACTTGGAAGAAATTGAAGGTAAGATCCAATGAAGTATGGTATAATATTTTATAGATGAAATGATAGGTATGATAAGAATTGTTGGTATAGTTTGAACTATTGAGATCTTTATGAAATCTAATCTAATGGTTTAGCCTAGATATTCTATCCTGAATATGACATGATAAGATTTGTGAGCATAGATTGAACAATTGAAATCCAATCTAAAGGTGGAGATGGTTTAGTCCAAACATCTAATTTTGAATATGGAAGGATAAGATTTGTAGGTATAGATTGAATGGTTGAGATCTGAATGAAATTTAATCCAATAATGGTGAAGATGGTTTAGCCCAGATATCCTATCTTGAAAATGATAGGGTAAAAATTGTGTGCATAGATTGAACGGTTGGGATCTTGATGAAATTCAATTTAATGGTAGAGATGGTTTAACCAAAATATCCTATCTTGAATATGATAGGATAAGATTTATGTGCATAGATTGAACGATTGAGATCTTAACGAAATATAATATCATAATGGAGATGGTTTAGCCCAGATATTCTATCTAATGGTGGTCAAGGTATTCAGCAATAATAAAATGTATTGGTTCAATACATCATTCAATAACCCGAAATTGTGCAAACGACGAGCCACATAGTCCTCAAAAAAATTATTTGCAATGAAACAAGATGCATATAGAAAAGATTTTGAACGTGCATTTGATGTTCTATAATTGAAGTTCGTAATTGTGAAATGACTAGTACGTTATTGGGAAAAATATGATTACGTGATTTAATGATTGTATGCATTATTATGCATCACATGATAATCGAGGATGAGCATGATCTTGATGCACTAGTTTGAGATTGCATAGAAGTGTCACTTCCAGAAGTTGAGTTGATTGAAGACAAAAGCATCGCTTCCAAGAATTTCTTGGTCGTCATAGACAAATCAAGGGTAAAGATGCTCACATTGCACTTCGAAATAATTTAATTGATTATTGCGAGATGGCTTGATAAAATGTGTCGTTCTTCAATTGCTGGCCTTTTGTTGTTCATCCACTATCATTCTTTTCATTTGATTTTTCATTTTTCCGTTCCTATACACCCGTACAATTATTAATCATTCATCGTTGTATTCCATTGTTTTGTCCGTCAATTCGCATTGTTTTGAATTTTGAGGGAAAAAAGGGCAAAAATTCGTCGACTTTTTGGCACCGACTGTTAATGGATCTCAAATGTGATGATAATTTGCTCTCTTTAGCGATTTCTTTGACGTTTAGTATGACGCTTCAATTTTCTGATTTAAAATATTTAGATTTTGTTAGTAACTATTCATTTTCTTTGGTTTGAACAACACCATTATTTGAACAATTGATGAGAATAGAGACCTTAAACAGTGAGCCCTTTTTTAGAGAAATTTTATTGCTCGTATTACAATCTTCACGTTTAAGGTTTTTTATACCACGGATATTGTGACTACTTATACCAAAATAATGAGATAAGGAGCTAATAACGACAAATTAGAGACTAAGCCCCTATTTGTGGATATTATTTGACAAAAACAAAGTTTTGAATAGTGAATTTTTGGAGAATATGTAGCTAAAAAGTAGAAAATATTTTGGGTTTACGTTCAAAATATCTTATTTTGTGAATGTATAGTTGAAAATGAGTATATAGAATAAAGAATTTTGAAATAATGATTGTCAAATAAGGGCTAAATTAAAGCAGAAATATAAATCGCGAAATGTTAAAAAAACACCAAGAATACAAGACATGGTCATGCCAAACTAATTGGGGCCCATAGTTTACAATAATGGCTGAACTTTCCAATTCTTTCTTAGTTTTAGAAAGTATGAGATAATCATAATTTTGAATGATATGGAGTAAAATCTGACTAGAAGCATTAGTATGCTCTGCAGTTGCACTTTCATGGTAAACCTCTGCATCAGAAAATATTATACCGACCATCTTGACTTTTGAACTTCCTATAAATTACTGTAATTCCGGATGGATCATATGGTCAGTATAACATTTTTTGATGTAGAGGTTTACCATGAAGGTGCAAATTCAGAGCATACTAATGCTTTTATTCAGATCTTACTCCATATCATTCAAACTTATGATTATCTCATACTTTCTAAAACTAAGAAAGAACTGAAAAGTTTAGAAAAGCATGATATGATTAAAACACACTGGAATTTTATTTCTGAACTTCGATGATTTACAATGAAGAAGAGCTCTCCTTTTATAGAGGAAGAAGAGCAAAAAAAAAAACACACGAGACTCGCGCGTCTCCGATAAGATGGACACGTAGCATTATTTTTACATAGACTTTCTGACTCAGCTTATCTTTCCTTTATAAAAGAAAGATTCTTAAAATAATTTTAACAAACAAACAAACAAATGACCCATCAAATGGACAAAGAACTTTTAAATAAAGAAAACTTTTACTTTAATATAGCAGGCCTTGCTTTAATAAAGTAAATCATATCGGGATGTAGTGTTTCTCTTCATGGTCAGTCATGGTGTGTCCAAATTCATTGAATCTTGTAGTCGTAGAGGCAAACCATATTGATTCAACCATGGTTCTTGAAAGTGTGTAGGTTCTTTGTCACGTGCTTGTAAAATTCTTATGAGTTCTGGTTCATCAACTTCATATGGGTCTTGTGAATCTTATAGCGTACTGTCATCATAGTTGATTTGAGGAAATTGTTCATTATACTCATTCCTGTATCCATTGATTTTTTTTTTCTGACTAACTACTTGATTCCGATTTTTCTTTTCCTTTTTTATTTTTCCCTAGGTTGTCATATTGAGGGCCCCAAGTGTCTGCCTTTAATTCAATTTCTTTTTTAAGAAATTCCTATTTCTTTTTCTACACTGCGATGCTAGGTGTCAAAAAGTTGTCCTGCAATTTTCATTTGTTTTTTCTTTAGTTGGCTTCCTTTTGAAATTCTCTCTGAATATCTAGATGTTTCTCCAAGACTTTGTGTAGGTCTTCCAAGATACAACTGTCCCCATTGATATTCAAATGCATAATCATAATCTGGGTCACTTACTGTATAGAATCTTAGGAGATGTTTATCTTGAAACATCTGAATGTCCTTTGCAATTCTTTGAATATATTCCACTGGCAAAGATTTCTATGGTGCATCATCTTTATAATCTAGCCAAATATGTGGATGAATAGTTTGATTAATTTCCGCCATTTTCCTTTGAAATTCTCAAAATTCATGAGCATAACGTTTCCAATTTTGATGCATGTTGAATGGTTGAACTGCATACTCCTTAACATAGGAAAAATGAGCACATGTTCCCGCTTCAGTGAAATATCCCCGTCTTTGAAAAATTCAAATCACATAGACATTATTTTTAAGAATTCTGAGATCTTTAAATTTCTAAGAGAATGCTTGAAAATTTTTTATCTAGTGAGAAATTGGATAGAGCCATTCAAAATTTTTTTTTTTCACAAAATGATCAATGGTTCTAAACGAAAAATCTAAGTTCATTTGACAAAATGAATCAAGTGCATCTGAAACATGAAAAGAAATTTCAATTTGCCAAAACTCTAAAACATACCATAAAAAATAAAGTGTTTCTTTTGTAAATCTCAGTGCAATATGCTTTGGATCAAAACGAAAAAGTGCAAAGAATGGATAGTCTGGATGGAATCCAAGACCACCAAGTGTTTCAATTACAATCCGTCTAATCACAATGGATTGGTATTTGAGCATGAGATCTCTAGATCTGGATTTGAGAGTTTTGGTTCTTATAAGCTCATTGATTTTAGGAGGAAATTGATCTAGGTGAGGAAAAGGATTTGAAGATTTTGAATTCATCATATAGATGATTGGAAGTGAAGGATGAATTATTTGAGAAATTTTTGGTCTGGAAAGAAGATCTGGTAGGAGGTTATGTTTTTCTTTGATATGTTTGACATCAAAGTCAAAGTTTGAAAAAAATTATACCCATCTGAGAAGTTGTGAATTTAGAATTTGTTTTCTTTTGAAAGAGAGCACTTTTGGAAAAGCTGTCATATCCATATCTACCAATCATCTAAGATGTTAAGAATTTTGAATCTGTTTTCTCTTAAAAGAGAGCATCTTTGAAAAGACTGACATGTCCATTTCTACCAAAAATTTGAGTCCAATGAGATGGAACTGAAAATTTTCAATTCCTCTTTTTACTGCAAGTATCTCTTTGAAAGTAGAATGATAACGCTTCTCTGATTTTGTGAATGATCCATTTTTGTATCACAAATACGTTTCTTTCCATCCTTTTCTTCAAGTAATATTGTTGCGCAAAAACAATCACTTGCATCTGTTTGAAGGATGCGTTTCCTATTAGTAGGAATTTGTAAAGCTTGAAGATTTTCAACCTTCTGCTTGATGGTTTAAATTGCGTGAGTTTGATCCAATGACCAAGGTGGTCTTATGATTGATGAAAGATGATCAATAAAATCTGCCATGTAATTGACAACTCTAAGAAATTGTTGAACTTCTTTTTTTGTCAACTTTTCATCTAAAAATTTAAGAATAACAAAATATCATCAATATAAACCAAAGTTGTATCCAATAATGGATCAAATATTCTTGTCATTGCTTTTTGAAAGATAGATGGAGTAGTCTTTAAATTAAAAGGCATCACTATCCACTGGTAATGATGATTTGAAATACAAAAAGGTGTTTTGTGCCTTTCTTCAAGTTTAACTCCCAATTGCCAAAAACCTGCTTTAAGATCAAATTTTGAGAAAACCTTTTCTTGTGATAAATTTGCAAACATTGTTTTCCTGTTTGGAAGAGGAAATTTATCATCTGTAAGAAAAGCATTTAATGGCTTATAGTGAACCTCTGCATCAGAAAATGTTATACTGACCATATGATCTGTCCGGAGTTATAGTAATTTACAGGAAGTCCAAAAGTCAAGCCTTTTTTGAAAGCTTGAGATTGCTTTGTGTTGGCTAGAATACCGAGATTTCTTGTAGATTGCTGGCACTTTGCATATTTGGTATCAGAGCTATGTCGTTATCTTACTCATATCAGGATAATTTATGTTATCAATTGCTGAATAAAACTAAGGAAGAATGTCTTTCAATCATGTCTTCTTCAGAAAACTCTAATCCTTTCTCTTTGTCTAAATCCTCTTCAATATCCTCTTCTTATAGAAAATCCGATGCCTCTAAGATGGAATGTCTATATGAGATGTTTTATCTTTCTGAGTTTGATAAAGTCCTACTCACAAATCTTCCTCTTGTAAATCCATATCTTCCATAAATTAAACCTCGTCGGTCTATCTCTAAAACTGTCCGTAGCATTATCTCTCCTAAAACATCCCAAGCTAAAGAATTTGATCAAGCTACAAAATTTGATTAACATCTTTTGCCTGCTACAGAAAAAGAGTAGTTTGTTACACTTAAATTACCATCTCATCTTCCTAGAATTTGGCTATCTGAAGGATATATTCATCTTCACTTTGGTGCTGTTAGATTTGCTTTGATCTTCCTCTAGTTTCAAGGATTGCCTTGCTTGATACTCGCTTCACTGAGGACTAACATACTTGTATAGGAACCGTAGAAACAACTCTTAATGCTGGAACTGTTTTGGTCTATGTTTCCAAATTTCAATATGCGCATAGCTGATCTACAGTTACTTTCAGCCTTAAAAGTTCAAGGTCAAATAGTTAGAGATGTACCATCTTCAGTTACATATGCTGCCACTCTTCATTATCAGATGGTATACAAAATTCAAAATCATTTCCTTGATTTTGTACAGTCTCAAGGAACAGAGGATGCTTTACTTCTTCATGTAGAGTCAGATCATGTGCCCAGTTGTACATATGTGCCCAGGTAAATTTCTCGTCGTGAATTGCTCAAAACGTATTCCTAAAACTTGGATAACGAGCTATGAGTAAACTCATAAGGAGAATAAAAATTCTGCTCCAATACAGTTTACAGAACCATTTTTTCAGAAAAAGATCTAATGGCGATGTTGAACTTGCTTTCAAAAGGGAAGTTGTACAAAAAAAAGCCTCCTTGTTTTCCTACTCAATTTGCATATACAAGGAAGAAATTGCTATTTATCCTTTTGATGCAAATGGAAAGCCAGTATACAGTAGAACAGATAATACTGGACATATTTTTTGGAATGTTTACAATTGCTCTAGTTGCCTAGCAGTAGATATTGATGATGATATTCCCTGCCAAAGGAGAAAACAAAGTGAAGAAGTCAAAGAAAGTTGCATGAAGCATTCAACAGATGATCTAGGAGTTGGATTACTTGGAGAACCCTTTGGAAAGTTTGACTACTATATCAAATATACTCCACCATCAAGAAATGATGATCCTATCATTCTTACTGGCTGGGATGATGATGATGAGGATTGTAGCAGATATTATAAGAAATTGGATTGGGATAATAATCCACCCTCATCTCCTCTTTTGATGACAATGTTCCATCCACCAACTCAAGATGAGTTTCCCTCTCTGGAAACTTTTGAAATGAATTAGTCTACTCACTCATGGAAAATAAAAAATCCTAGCGCTGGGAGATCAGATGGATCAGTGCAACCTCTTTTAGCAATAAGAAAATGTAGTACAACAAAATGTTTTGTTGAAAAAGATTGATCAAAGTCAGCAAAGGATTGAAAGGACTCTACAACAACAGACTCAAGCTATTCTTACCCCTCTTCAAGCCCGCGAACAAAGAATTGTAGCCTTACACATGGATATAATGAACCGTTTACAAAACCAATTACCTTTTGATGCTCAAGAAAGAGAAATAAAAAATTTAAAAATTCAACTATCTTCTCTTGAGTCAAATCCAATGATCCCACCATCAATACCATACTTTCATTCCTCATCTTTTAAAACACAATCCTCCCACACATGACCTTTATACACTTCTAATTACCAAGGATCTACTTCCACACTCTTCACTTCTGAAGAATGGGAACAAAAGAAAAAAATCATCAATGTCTTCTAAAACGATCAGATCAACCACTATCCGAAAAACACAACCCTTACCTTCTTAGACTTCTTCTCCTCAAGAACTTTCCCAAATAGGACCTTTATACACTTATAATTACCAAGGATCTACTTCCACACTCTTCACTTCTGAAGAATGGGAACAAAAGAAAAAATCATCAATGTCTTCTAAAACGATCAGATCAACCACTATCCGGAAAACACAACCCTTACCTTCTCAGACTTCTTCTCCTCAAGAACTTCCACCACCAAATCTTTCAAAACAGACTCAAATGATGATAAAAAATCCAATTTCTACATTTCTTCAACAAACTCACAATCAAAACAACCAATCACTTCTTGTTCATACCATAACAAATGACACTAGCTCTGAAACAGAGTCTGATAAATCTACTAAAAATTCATATGATGAGTCTGACAATGAAAATCTTCATTTCTATATGGCCAACCCAGCACAAACAAGTCAATCTCAAACTCAACCACCAGTTGAACTAGTTGTTGATGAATTAGAAGTACTTGATGAAAATATGCTTGAAGCTCATATGACAAACAATTACTACTCTAATGGAAATTCTTCACCAAAATCCACTTTTGATGATATCCCTTCATCACATTGGAAATACAGATTACAACAAATGAAAGCATGGTGTACTGCAGAACTTCAAAAGCTAAACATGTCCCATACAAAGGTCATAAAAGCTTTTGTGGCAAAAATTACGAGATTTCTTAGAGATTGGTATAATTCAATGGGTGAATACAGAAAACTTCAGTTTACCCAAGAGTTAAACACTATAGATGCTTTTATGAATTCCTTATATTGGGAATTTTGTGGAAAGTCATATCATGATAAAGAAATTGCAAAAGAAGAATTTTTCAAACTAATATGTTGCTCTTACAGTCCTAAGGATCTTGAAAGCACTTCAGAAATGCTGCTTAAAAGTACTATCTCATTGGTGGAAGGGATAGTGCCAACATCAAACAAGCTTATTTGGAGTCTATTCCTCAACCTCTTGGTCGAGAAATTTTGAGAACAATGGAATTTAGAGGACAACCTCTCAATGCGACATCATTTGGTGAATTTCATAATTGGATCATGAAAATATTGAAGAAGCTTTGTAATCAAAATGCTTTCCTCAAAGACATCAATGCTACAGGGAAAAAATTGGAGAAAACTTGTGATAAGCCTTATTTGCAAATTAAGTGTAGTCGCTCTATGAAAGATTGTGATTGCAGAGGAAAGAAAAAATTCCATAAAAAAAGAATGAATTTTTCTCGCAAATAAACTTCTCTTAATCCTTTCAGAAGAAAGAAAAGAGTTTTCGGGCGAAAATTCTCAAAAAAGAAAGGAAACAAATATTTTATCTATGGAAAGAAAGGTCACTTTGCAAAAGTATGTCCTAACAAGAAGAATGACAAAATTCTCCATCAAATCTTTACAGCTACTAAGATTGATTATGGAGATGATGATCTGGAGTCTCTTTTTTCTGAGCAAGATTAACAATCTCAAGAAACTATTTTTTCTCCTGAGTATGATTCTGATGGAAGTCTTACTGATGAAGTTGATGATACTGAAGAATGCTATGGTATTCAGATTGTTAATCCAGTCTTTTCATCCATTCCTGTGCCCATGCTTGAAATTAAACTTTTTACAGGAAAAAATGAAAGATCCATAACAGTTGCAACACTATTTGATACTGGTGCAGCACGTTCAATTCTTAATCTTGCCATTCTTCCTGATCATATGTGGAAAAGTTATCAACAAACTTTTCAAGTTGCAAAT
Source organism: Fraxinus quadrangulata (assembly GCA_903798255.1). NCBI lineage: Eukaryota > Viridiplantae > Streptophyta > Magnoliopsida > Lamiales > Oleaceae > Fraxinus > Fraxinus quadrangulata. The sequence continues at coordinate 39,052 of CAIGRB010103697.1, read as the reverse complement.
CGAGAAAGTTTTTCAACAAAATTAATCAGCAATCTGGTTACAATTCAGTTCTTCCCGGAACTTGGTATTTCTCACAAATTACTAGGATCCTCTTTGGCTGGTAAAGATTTCATCATTGCATAGGATATTATCAAATAATTGTGGGAAAAGAATGTTATTCCTCGCCCAAAAGGTCTCAGATACAAGTCATATTTTCAGCTTTATACAAATGACCACATACTTTACCATGACCATTCCAAATCTCATAGATATCCTTATCCGAGATTGTTGTGCAGAATCTTACTCAGATTCTTACTAAATGCACAAATCTACTCTGGAAAACCCCAAATTTCTTTATTTCTCTCCCATTCAAAAGAAATGAAGATATCAACCCCACAAAAGCCAGTCATCTTGGTATGAACCCAGAACATCTTCAATCAGCCACAAAAGAACTCTCTCAACTACAATGTGAAGGTCTTATTGAGCCAACAACTTCACAATGGGCGTGTCAAGTATTCTATGTTAATAAAAGAAGTGAACTAGTTCGGGAAAAACTCAGATTGGTCATTGACTATATGTCATTAAATGTTTTTCTTGCAGATGATAAATTTCCTTTTTTAGACAGGAAAACAATATTTGTAAATATGTCACAAGCAAAGGTTTCTTAAAATTTGACCTTAAAGCAGGTTTTTGGCAGTTGGAATGTGAATTAAACTTGAAGAAAGGAACAAAATAGATTTTTGTATTCCAAATCATCATTACTAGTGGACGATGATGCCTTTTGGTTTAAAGATTGCCCTATCTATCTTTTAGAAAGTAATGACGAGAATATTTGATCCATTATAGGATACAGCTTTGGTGTATATTGATGATATCTTGTTATTCTCTGAAAATGAAGACTCTCACACCAATTTGCTTTCCAGATTTGTAGATCTTGTTAAGTATTATTGTAGTATGCTCTCTCAGAAGAAAATGGTGATTGGTGCTAAAGAAGCTGATTTTTTTGGAAATGCACATTAAAGATAGTCAGTATTCGTTACAGCCTCATGTTGGTTAAAAACTTCTTAAATTTTCAGATGAAAATTTGACAAAAAAAGAAGTTCAACAATTTCTTGGAGTTGTCAATTACATGGCATATTTTATTGATCATCTTTCATCAATCATAAGACCATTGCAATTCATGCTTAAACAGAATCTTTCCCTTTGGTCATTGGATCAAACTTACGCAATTCGAACCATCAAGCAGAAGGTTAAATATCTTCCAGCTTTACAAATTCCTACTCATGGGAAACACATCCTTCAAATAGATTCAAGTGATTGTTTTTGGGCAGCAGCATTACTTGAAGAAAGGATGGAAAGAAATGTATTTGTGGATACAAAAGTGGATCATTCACAGAATCGGAGAAGCGTTATCATTCTACTTTCAAAGAGATACTTGCAGTAAAAAGAGGAATTGAAGAATTCCAGTTCCACCTCATTGGACACAAATTCTTGGTAGAAATGGATATGACAGCTTTTCCAAAAATGCTCTCTTTCAAAAGAAAATAAATTCCAAATTCACAACTTCTCAGATGGGCAGAATGGTTTTCAAACTTTAACTTTGATGTCAAACATATCAAAGGAAAACATAACCTCCTACCAGATCATCTTTTCAGACCAAAATTTCTCAAATCATTCATTCTTCAATTCCAATCATCTATATGATGAACTCAAAATTTCCAAATCCTTTTCCTCACCTAGATCCTTTTTCTCCTGAAATCAATGAACTTATAAGAATCAAAACTCTCAAATCCAGATCCAAAGATCTCATGCTCAAATACCAATCCATTGTGATTAAACAAACTCGAATTGAAACACTTGGTGGTCTTGGATTCCATCTAGACTATCCATTCTTTACACTTTTCCATTTTGATCCAAAGCACATTTCACAGATATTTACAAAAGAAACACTTTGTTTTTTATGGTATCTTTTAGATTTTTGGCAAATTGGAATTTCTTTTCATGTTTCAGATGCACTTGATTCATTTTGTCAAGTGAACCCAGACTTTTCGTTTAGAACCATTGATCATTTTGTAAAAAAGTTTTTTGAATGGTTCTATCCAATTTCTTATTTGATAAAAATATTTCAAGTATTCTCTTTGAAAGTTAAAGATTTCAGAACTTTTAAAAATAATGTCTACGTGACTTTAATTTTTCAAAGACAATGATATTTCACTGAAGCGGGAACATATGCTCATTTTTCCCATGTTAAGGAGTATGCAGTTCAACCATTCAATATGCATCAAAATTGGGAATGTTATGCTCATGAATTTTGAGAATTTCAAAGGAAAATGGCGGAAATCAATCAAAATATTCCTCCACATATTTGGCCAGATTATAAAGACGATGCACCATGGGAAGCTTTGCCAGTGGATTATACTCAAAGAATTGCAAAGGACATTCAGATGTACCAAGATAAACATCTCCTTAGATTTTATACAATAAGTGACCCAGAATATGATTATGCATTTGAAAATCAATGGGGGCAGCTGTATCTTGAAAGACCTACACAAAGTCTTGGAGAAACATTCAGATATTTAGAGAGAACTCTAGAAAGAAGCCAGCTAAAGAAAAAAACAAATGAAAATTGCAGGACAACTTCTTGACACCTTGCATCGTAGTGTAGAAAAAGAAAAATAATTTCTTGAAAAAGAAATTGAAAAAATTGTAAATGAAATAAAGACAGACGCTTGGGGCCCTCAATATGACAAACCAGAGAAAAATAAAAACGGAAAAGAAAAAGAAAAATCAAGCAATCAGTCAGAAAAAAAAAGAAGAAAAAAATCAATGTATACAGGAACGAGTAAGAATGAACAATTTTCTCAAATCAACTATGATGGCAGTATGCTACAAGATTCACAAGACCCATATGAAGTTGATGAACCAGAACTCATAAGAATTTTACAAGCACATGACAAAGAACGCACAGACACTCAAGAACCATGGTTAAATCAATATGGTTTGCCTCTACGACTACAAGATTCAATGAATTTGGACATTCCATGACATACCATGAAGAGAAACACTACATCACGATATGATTTACTTTATTAAAGCAAGGTCTACTTTATTAAACTAAAAGTTCTCTTTATTTAAAAGTTGTTTGTCCATTTGATGAGTCATTTGTCTGTTTGTTAAAATTATTGTAAGAATCTTTCTTTTATAAAGGAAAAATAAGTTGAGTCAAAATGTGTAAAATTAATTCCCAGTGTCAATCTTGTCGAAATCGCGTGAGTCTCGTGTGTTTGTTTTGCTCTTTTTCCTCTATAAAAGGAGAGCTCTTCTTCATTGTAAATCATCGAAGTTCAGAAATAAAATTCCAATGTGTGTTAATCATATCATGCTCTTCTAAACTTTTTAGTTCTTTCTTAGTTTTAGGAAGTATGAGATAATCATATGTTTGAATGATATGGAGTAAGATCTGAGTAGAAGCATTAATATGCTCTGTAGTTGTACCTTCATGGTGAACATCTGCATCGGAAACTGTTATACTGGCCATATGATCCGTCCGAAGTTACAGTAATTTACAGGAGTCCAAAAGTCAGGCCCTTTTTGAAAGCTTGAGATTGCTTTGTGTGGATCAATGCACTCAAGAACTTTATTGTTCAATTACAACTCGCCAATCCAAAAAGAATTCTTCACAAAGATTGGTATAATATTTTTGAGAATACATATTGTAATTTGCAGATTATATGGTTAAAAGTAGGAAAAAGTTACGAGTTCATATATAAAATTATTTTATTAAAAAAATGCGCGATTGAAATAAATTTGAGAAAATGAGTTTTAGAAAATAGGGTCAAACATGACCTAAATCCTTCTCTATTGCACCAACTAGTGGAATCAATAAATCTTCTAACCTCTTTACAACTCGGCTCTAATTGGGCACAAAATTTGTACAAAATCCACTAAGGAAACAATGAGAGTATACCAGGGATCTTTGACAACATTGGCGGATCTAGGGGGACTGGGCTGTGCTATAGTCCGTCCCCCCTACCCAATTCACCTGTAAAAACATTAAGTAAAAATAATTTTTTTGTGTACATTTTTTTTTTTTTGCGTATTAGCCCATCTTAATTTTTTTTGGATCCGCCCTTGCTTGATAGAAGATGTAACTATATGAGAGATGGAATGAGTCTTTTTGTTAACCCTCAAATGAGAGATTGATCCCTTATATATTGAAGTTGATAGCTCGGAAATGAATAACCAAGAGGGGTGAATTGGTTATTAAAATAGTTTCGAAGTATTAATATAGATTCGAGCAAGTTAAGATCAAAAAGATCAAATTAAATAATAAACACAAATGTAAGTGCAATAAGTAACAGGAAGGATGATGCAAACGATATAATTGTGGATGTTTGATCCAGATTAATGATCTACGTCCTCCATTACTAAGTTCTCCAGCACTAGTAAGTCCTTTTCAATATATTGATTGATTTGTGGTACAATTCAACCCTTTACAATGCTTCTGATGACTTACAAAAAATGAGCACCAATTTTTATACAATATTGAGCTTCACGGGACCTCAACACGACCCATAAATTTAAACGGGAGTTGATTTTACAATTTGAAACTTCTCTCTTAATGAATTATATGATCAAATTAAGTACCAAGAGAGAAATGGGCTAACACTTTTATAGAGAGCGATGAATGAAGCTCAATTGTTAGGTGAGAAAAACTTTGATGAGTAGAATGATCTTCAAAAGTTAATTTAATAAAAAAAATTAAAATAAATAATTTGATAAAGATAAATCAATATAGCATAGCTCAAGAATATCTCACATAAATGCTCTTAAAATATTGCATTGAATGTAGGGTGGAGTGGTATTTATAGCAGTCAAGATGTCAAAAGTACTTAATCGGACAACCAAACTAGTCGTTGTGCATCAGAATTCAGAATGGTTAACAATTTGATCGTTGAACAAACTGGACGTCCGCTTGGACAAATTTTTCTTGGATTTTTTCTTTCTTGATTATTTTAAAGAATATAGGCTTTTGAAAGATATTTTTATTTAATTTTCAAGATAACTGATCCTTGTAAAAAGTTTAAAAATCAAATGAATTTTTTTATCTTTATGAGAAAATAATTTTTATGTAAGCGTTTTTATGAATAATTTATCTCGTGCATAAAATATAACTTTTGAGCTTTTAGTGATTCATTGCTATGGATTAACTTATTTTACCTTTACATATGCATCCAAATCATATAAGTATAATATCTCCAATAAATACTTGATTTGACGTGAATGCTCGGCTTCCATCTCGATTTTCTTTAATGGTGAATTGCGAGTCTTTTGGTAGCTATCCTTTTGTCTTCAATTGATCAATTTGTCCACAACAGCTATGAAGACTTGAGTTCAATTGTTAGAGATAAAACAATTTATTTGTTATAATCAAAACATGAGATCAACTATAAGTCAACAATTTTCCCATTTTTAATTACGACAAACAAGATGATTTATAGGGTAAGATTGAACAACTGATATCATATTGATAAAGGAATATACATTATCATGCAATTCATATTCCCCATATCTTTTACAAATTGATTACCATACATTCAAAGCATATAAATGATTTTTCATTTTTTCCCCTTTTTCATATATTCTAAGTATATTATGTTTTCAAATCAAAGCATGTATAATCCTCTCACTTCATACCATTTCCCCATTTTGGCATAAGAAAAAAAAGCACAAGATAAAACATAGATCGAAAAATAACCATAGACACGGGTAATGGCCAGGAAATAGCATTAGAAAATATAATATCCAAAACATAAAACCCAACAGTCATAAGAAAATAAGTTAAACGAAAAGGAGTGTAGACAAAAAAAAATATCCAAAATATAGAAATGTAGTAACAAAAGCTATGACCATGGCTCAAGAGGACGGGATGGAGGAAAATGTGCATAGAAGTGAGCGTAGAAGACATTCTGTTGAGCTTACATTTTCGCCTATTGTACTTGAATTACATCTTGTTGAGCTTGTAACTATTGAAACATTCTACCAAGGCCGTCAACTGATAATGTGAGGGAGTCAATACGGTCGAAGAATGAGGAACACTAGAGGCTGGAATACCATGAGGGAGTTCGGAACTTGCAGTACATCATTAACATCATCATCCTCATTACCCTCAGACGGTATAGTCAATGGACCTGAGGTAGGGTCAATCCCTTTTGTGTGTGCTACCTACTGACCAAGTTCTTTTACTATTTTCATCCACTTAAGGGTTTGGATATTGATTGTGTTGGTAGGGCAAAGTTTAACAAAAGTGTCATCATTTAGGGAAGTGTCAAAATATTTAAAAAAAATTGTGAGAAGTATTCTATAAGGTAAAGTTTTAACATGATGCGTGGAATGAACAAGCTTCATGAGACCTAATGTAATAGTCGAAAAATCTAATTTTTGCTCAACAAGAAAGGAATCGAGAATGAAAATATCAAAATAGTTTATGTCATCTCGATGACCATTTTGAGGAAAAATGAAATGTGCAATGATATTTTGTAAAACTTTACATGAAAGATTTAATTGGTTTGTGATATTTTCAATATTCTTTATGGTGACTTGACGACATACCTCGGAAGGGTCATATCCTTCTAAAATGGGATGAGTTTTATGAAGAAAAAATTGAATATCAACATCTCAAGCTCGAGAATATCACGAATGAGAGCCTCGTTGAAGGTAATACGAACATTTTTAAGTAAACAAGAAATCTTATCCGATCGAGAAGTAATACCCATATTTTTATAGAAATCTTTCATAAAACGTGGATATGCATGTTCTTCTAGTACAGCAATAGACACCCAACCCATGTTCTTAAAATACTCTTCTATATGAAATGTGGTTGCTTCAATAGTAAGTCGTCGAAATCAACATGTTTACCTATTAAAATTGGAGATTTTTCAAAAGCGTTGGCGCCGTATCTTAGGTTCCATGTCGAATTTTTCGTTAGATGAATGTGGTGGAGACCATCTTACAGCGCTTTTTTACCCACTCTTTTGGACCCCAATACTGCAGAAAGCAATGGTGAAAGAAGAAAATACTAGGGTTTTGGATTTTGGAAATTTTAAGATGTTGATGGAATAAAATTTGAAATTTTTGGGAGATTGATGATGTAAAAGTGATGAATTTTGTGAAATTGATTAATAGAGTGAGGGATTGGAGAATATAGAGTGGATTTAGGGAGAGAAATAAGAGAAAAGTGGAAGAAAATGGATAAAAGTGAGTTCTATTACGCGATTTAAAAATTGATATCGTATTGAACTAGACGTCTGAATCGATAGAACTTTCTTGCTTCTGTCAAATCAGACACCGTGTCCAGACAGTCTATCTGACTCGTCCAGATGCATTTTTTAAAAATAAATAATGAAACATAAAGCATGTATGAACACAAAGCGTGGATACAACTTAGTTTTCAAATTCATCAGTGATACCTAAGCCTCATCGAATATATGAGAATCAATCAAGTGCAAGAAGTTTAGTGAAGATACCGACCAATTGATTTTCCATGTTCACAAATTCTAACACAATATCTCATTTCTTTGCGTGATCTCTTGGGAAGTGATGTCAAATTTCAATGTACTTCATTCGAGATGCAAGATGGGATTTTTAGACACATTTATGGCACTAGTATCATTACACATGATATGTATATGATCAAATGACATGTGATAATTACTAAGGGTTTGATTCATCCATAATACTTGGACACAACAACTTGTGGTCGAGATATATTAGGCTTCGACGGTTGATAATGGAATGAAATTTTATTTCTTAGTAAACCATGAAACAAGTATAAAGCCTAAAAAATGACAAGCTCCGCTACTGTTTTTGCCATCGATTGTGCAACCTGCCCAATTGGCATCATAATAGCTAAGAAGATAAATATGAGTGCCCTTTGGATACCAAAGCCCTCATGTTCTAATATCACTAAGATATCTAAAAATTCATTTTACGGCACTAAGTTGAGATTCTTTAGGATTTGGTTGAAATTGAGCACATAAATACACACTAAATATAATGTTAGGTCTACTTACAGTTAAGTAAAGTAGAGATCTGATCATACCTCGATATTTTGTGACATCAACGGAAGTACCTTGATCATCTTTATCCAATTTTACGGATGTACTCATGGGAGTGTTCATAGGTTTCAAGTCATCCATTTCGAACTTATTGAGCATGTCCAATATATTTATTTTGATTGATGAATATACCATCTCTAGTTTGCTTAATTTGGAGATCAAGGAAGAATTTGAGTTCTCCCATCATACTCATTTCAAATTACATACTCATGCATTTTGAGAATTCTTCACAAATATGGATATTAGTTTCTCTAAGTATAATATCATCAACATAAATTTGAACAATAATCATACCATTCTATTAAGTTTTGACAAAAAGTGTAGTATCCACTTTTCCTATTAAAAACCCATTAGAAATTATAAATTTACTCTATCATTCATATCAAGCCATAAGAGCTTGTTTTAAACCAATAAGAGCTTTTCTAAATTTGAAAACATAATTCTGATGTTTGTAATCTTTAAAATTGGGTGGTTGCTCGACAAAAACTTCTTCTTGAATGAAGTCATTTAAAAATACACTTTTGACATTCATTTGATAAAGAGTGAATCCTTTATAACAAGTAAATGCAAGGAGAATGCGAATGAATTCTAATCTAGCAATCTATGCAAATATTTTCTCAAAATTAATACATTCTACTTGATTGTAACATTGTGCCACTAATCTAGCCTTGTTATGCACAATAATCCCATTTTCGTCTCGTTTATTTCTAAAAATTCATTTTGTACTGATGACGGTTTGATCATTTGGTCTAAAGACTAAATTCCAAATATGAGTTCTTTTAAATTGATTTAATTTTTCTTACATAGCTAGAATTCAAAACTCATCAAACTCGGCTTCCTTGAAATTTTTTGGTTTAATTTGTAAGATGAAAGCACAGCTATTTAGGTGATTCCTAGTAGAAGCTCTAGTAGTAATACATTTGGATGGATAACCAATAATAAGTTCTTTTGGGTGAGAGGGAACAAACCTCCATTCTTTTGGTAGAGAGGGATAATTTGTCGCTTCAGTAGGTTCTACTTCACTTTGTTGAACGTTTGTTTCTTCCTTATATTCCTCTTTTGGATTATCCTTGCTTTGGTCTTGAATATCCATTTGTTCAAAATGAGTCTCCAATCCTACATCATTAGCAATACCATTCTTACGATCAAGATGATTATTTTTATCAAAAGTAACATGCATGAATTCTTCAACTATTAGAGTTAGAGTTCTTCTGTTAAAGACTCTATAAATTTTGCTAGTCAATGAGTAATTTAGAAAATTCCATTATCGGATTTCGAATAAATTCTTTCCAAATTTTCTTTCGTGTTTAAAATAAAGCATTTACAACCAAAAACTTTGAAATATGATATCTGGAATTCTATTTTTCCAAAGTTTATGTGGGGTTTTTTTTTTATTTTCCCAGCTGACTAAAACTTTATTTACAATTTAGCAAACAGTTTTGACGGCTTCGGCCTAAAAGTATTTTAGCATGCTATTTTTATTTAGCATATTTCTAGCAATTTCTTGTAATGTATGATTCTTCCTCTTCACTACACCATTTTGTTGAGGAGTTTTAGGAGTTGGGAAATTATGTTCATATCAATTTTCATTACAAAAATTATCAAAAGCAATATTATCAAATTCTCCACTATTATCACTTCTAATAATTTTAATAGAATATCATTTTTCATTTTGAACCTTTTAAAAGTGATGTTCATATCCATTTTCTTTACAAAAATCATCAAAAGCAATGTTATCAAATTCTCCACCATGGTCACTTCTAATAGTTGTGATAGAATATCCCTTTTCATTTTGAACCTTTTTGCAAAAGTGTTTGAATGTATTCAAGGCTTCATCTTTAAGATTTAGGAATAGAATCCAAATAATTCTAGAGAAGTCTTCGACGATGATGAAGGCAAAATGCTTTTCACCTAAGCTAGCGATTCTAGAAGGTCCAAAAAGATTTATGTGGAGTAATTGAAGTGGTTTTGTTGTTGGAGAATATAGTTTAGGTTTTAAATGAGCTTTTTACTTGTTTACCGAAGTGACAAGTATCACAAATTTTATCTTTATCAAACTTTAAATTAGGTAGACCTTTGACAAAATAAATTTTGGAGAATTTTTTAAAGAAGATCCATGCTAACATGGCCTAATCTTCTATACCACAACCAAGTATCCTCTTGTAAACTCAATAAACATTTTTAATCGCTTTCAAATTCGATATTTATAATATACACATCTTTGCTACGGCTCTCTATAAACATCACATCTTTCGATATAGCATCCTTAATGTAACGACATGATCTCACGCCAGAGCTATTATCATATCATACGTACTATTCATATTGGGAGGGTCTAGTCTCATCTTATCCCTCATGATTTTCTAACTCGTCTCCCAAGATTCGAACCCAAGATCTCCATCATATGAGAGACTTAAGTTGAATCCTGGTACCAATTGATGGAGGTCTTGGGTTCAAATCTTGGGGGACGTGTCAGAAAACCGTAAGGGGTAAGATGGGCATAGGCACTCTCAAAGCAGACAGTACGTATGATATGATAACGGATCCGATGCGAGGTCGGGTTGTTACATTTAATAAGACATTTAGAATAATCGAATTAAATATGAAAAATTTTATCATATAATTGACTATACTTAGCAAATTACATTTGAAGTTATCTACCAAATAACACGTTTTCAATAGAAGGAGAAGAACGATTACCAATGTTTCCAATTCCAATAATGTTTCCTTTTATATTATCTCCGAATGTGACATGACATCCATCCTTTACTTTGAACTTTGATAGTAACATTCTATCCCCGGTCATGTGTCTCGAACATCAACTATCCAAGAAACATTTGCTCTTCATCTTCTTTGGTTCCTACAAAAAATAATTCAATTTTTTATCTTTGGTACCCATAAAAGTTTGGGTTCTTGGTAATTAATTTTAGAGGATTCTCGAATCCACTTGTTCTTACTTTCAAAGTGTAGCATCTTTTTTGTTAGACAATTATATACAATATGTTCATGTTTATTGTAAAAGCTACATGTAGTTTTTGAAGAAGAGGCTTTTGAAGTTTTGACAAAATAGATTTTTGAAAGATTTATGTTTTAAAAATGGATTATATGAAATTCCTCCTTTATAAAAAAACACACTTTTGATTATCAAACATTAAATCAAAATTCTTCTTACCTTGGATAAATTTTCAAATAATTTTGGTTAAGTCTTCAACTTTTTCTTTGAAGGAATAATTTTCTTTAATTACTAAGTCATAATCAACTTTTTCCTTTTGAGTTTCTAAAATTTTCTTTATTTGACTCTTCAACAAGTAATGCTTTTTTTTAATAATAGAGTGATTTAGAGCAAGTTTTTCAAATTCCTCAATAATTTCATTGTAGAAAGTAGATAAATCATTATATGAACAATTTTAATAGAGTGTACCTCATCTTTGATAGCCTTGAACCACATATTTGAAATTTCTTCTTGACTATCATTTCATCACAATCATCATCGCTTTCATCCCATGTTGCTTGAAGTGCATTTTTCTTGATATTTATCTTCTTGTTTGGGCGCTCAGCTCTTTTGCGATTTTTGACAAGTAGGACTGATCATCGAGCTCTTCATCACTCATATTTTCACTTGTAGTTCCTTCTTCGATTGCCAATTTAAGAGCAATTCGGCGCTTAGGAGGCTTCTTCGATTCCTCTTTGCTTTTCCTCGCTTTCTCCTTAGTCTCGATATTGTTGATCTCATATGTCAATGAGGTGCCATAGAGTTCTTCCAAAGGATATGAGTTGATATCTCTGATATTTTCTATCAACATCCTTAATGAGCTCAATTCTTCCGATAGTGATCTGAACAGTTTACTTACAAGTTCATTGTTAGTAAATTTTTGATCAAAAGTCTTGAGACCATTAACAATATCGGTGAAGTAAGTAATCATGTCAACAATAGGTTCATCTTGTTTCATGAAAAAGTTTTCAAATTCTTTAATCAAGAGATTAATTTTAGTTTCATTTACTTTACTAATGTCAATATGAGTTACTTCCAATGCATGCCAAATGTCATATGTGGAATCACACATGCTAATATGATTAAATTAATTTTTATTTAAAGCACAATAAAGTAAATTTTTTGTTCTAGCATTTAAGGATAATTTTCTTTTATCATCATCTTCATATTCCTCTTTAAATTTTGGAATGGTTTGATCGGTTTGCCATCAATTTTAATAGTCTTGGTAGCATAACGACTATATTCAATAACTTTCTATATATTATAATCTATTGATTGAATGTATATCATCATCCTAACTTTTCAATAATTATAGTGCATGCTATTAAAGAAAGAAGGACGGTAAGTGGAATGCCCTTCAAAATTTTAAAAATTGTAGTCAGCATTGCTCAAGATTGTAGAATCTTAATTTTAAAATGAGCACCTCGCTCTAATACCAATTGATAGTCCAGAAATGAATAACCAAGAAGGAGGTGAATTGGTTATTAAAATATTTTCGAAGTATTAATATAAATTCAAGCAAGTTAAGACTAAAAAAGATAAAATCAAATAATATGCACAAATGTAAATGCAATAAGTAAAATGGACTAAGAATGCAAGCGATATAATTGTAGAGGTTCGATAAAAAATAATGATCTATGTCCTTCGTTACCAATCTCTTAGGCACGAGTAAGGCCTTTTCAGTATATTGATTGACTTATGGTGCAATCAAATCCTTTACAACGCTTTCGGTGACTTACAAACAATGAGCTTTTGATCACTTACAAACAAGGAGCTTTCGGTGACTTACAAACAAGGAGCATTGATCTTTATACAATGTTGAGTTTCACGAGACCCCAACATGGCCCCATAAATTTAAATGATAGTTGATTTTACAATTTAAAATTTCTCTCTTAATAAATGATATGATCAAATTAAGTATCAATAGAGAAATAGGATAACAATTTTATAGATAGTAATGAATGAAGCTCAAGTGTTAGTTGAGAAAAACTTTGATGAGCAGAATGATTTTTAAAATTTAATTCAATCAAAAGTTTTTCAAAGTAAATGATTTGATAAAGATAAATCTATATGGCATTGCTCAAGAATATCCCACATAAATGCTTTTAAAAGTGTTGTAATGAATGTAGAGTGAAGTGATATTTATAGCAGTTAAGAAGCCAAAATTTCTGATCAACCGGATGACCCATTCGGACGTCCGCTTACTAACCTGGACAACCAAACTAGCCGTTGTGCGTCATAATTCAGAACGGTTAAAAATTTGAACATTGGATGAACCGGACGTCCGCTTGGACAAATTTTTCCCGAATTTTTTCTTTCTTGATTATTTTGAAGAATGTAGGCTTTTGAAATACATTTTTACTTAAATTTTCAAAATAAGTGATCATTGTAAAAATTTTAAAAATCAAGTGAAATTTTTTTATATTTTTGAAAAAATAATTTTTATGCAGGCGTTTTTAAATAATTTATTTCGTGCATAAAAAATTAAATTTTGAGCTTTTAGTGATTCATTCCTAAAGATTAAAGTATTTTACCTTTACATATGAATCCAAATCATCTAAGTCTAATATCTCCAATGAATACTTGATTTGAAGTGAATGCTCGGGTTCTATCTCGATTTTCTTTTATTGTAAATTGCGAGTCTTTTGGTAGCCGTAATTTTGTCTTCAATTGATTAATTTGGTCACAATAGTTATGAAGACTCGAGTTTAATTGTTAGAGATAAAATAATTTGTTTGTTATAATCAAAACATGAGACCAACCATAAGTCAACAAAAGTGAAATGAATTGGATGCAATAGAGAAATTCAATATCAAATTTCAACTTTGCCAAATCCACTAAGAATTCCTCACAGAGACAAACACTGAACTGAATGTGATGTAGTACAAAAGCGATAAATACGTTGATTCTCAACAATTAATATTTTTATTTCACCTAAAAAACTCATCTTGCTATTAAAGCCACAACCCTTATTTATAACAACTAAAAAACCTAATTAAAGATAATAAATAACTGTAATTAATGACTAATCTTAATTAAATACTAACATCTATATAATTACAAAAATTAAAAGTACTAATCGGAATCGAATTCTGAATGTATTTAATAAAGAAAATATTACTAAAAATAATAATTAAAAACTCAATTTCCATGAGAATGTATCGTTGTAGCTCCATACTTGAGTAAATATGACTCCGATGCACTAGAGAACTTTAATATCAGATTAGAACTTGCCAATCCATTAAGAAATCTCCTTGTCTATTACTATGACTAATGGAATCGATCAATTTTCTAATTTCTCTACGTACTTGCCTTTAATTGTAAACAATATTTACACAAAATCCATTAAGGAAACGCTGAGAGTACACCAAGGACCCTTGAGAGAAGATGCAATGGAACTAGCCTTTTTGTTAACCCTCAAATGGGAAATGGATCCCTTAATTATACTAGTCAAAGGTGAACGTGTGTTGCACATTATTCTGAAATACTTTATAAGTACTGTAAAAGTAATATTTGAAGATGCATGAATTAGAAAAATAGTTTTAAAAAATTCTTAATATGAAATGAACTTTTTATTCAACGAGAATCTCTTTATACACTATATTTTTTGTATGATTTATGAGTTAAGTAAAACCTAATGTAGTTTTCATAGAAATTTGTCTTGAAAGTGCAATGTATAACTGTCCATGCAAGAATATATGTTGTGGAAGATTTATTATGACGTGAAGTATTGTCTGTCATTGGGCCTTGTTGATTATCATTGCAAAACAGAGACGAACAAAAAATTGTTTCTGTATGAATTTGAATGGATATCTTTCATCGTTTACAGGACTCAATGGTATACGCAGAATGAATACGTGTTTGCCAGATGGTTGTCCAATAGTTATCTCTGCATGGATAACATGTTTACTGAATTGACAACAAACCATTCTACTCCCATTGCAAAGACAATTTGAAGGATCTAGATTCTTCAAGAGCATTATCAAACAATTTATTTTGAACAAGAATCGATGAGGTGGAACTCCATTTGGAAGTAATGTGTTGAGAAACTATGGTTGATAGTAATTATTTGTGTCAAATACTGCTACATCATAATTGAGGAACTCTTTTGTTTTACCTGGAAAAGATCAATCATATTTTAATTCATCATATCAACATTTTCATTTGTAATGGAAAATATTGCTCTTTGTGTTATATATTATGATGATTCTACATTATTTGCTAATTCTGAGAAGACGAAGTTGATTAAATTAAGCTCTGGAGAGTTGTTGTCATTGGAGGAAAGTACTATCTTTTGAAATTGAGATGAAGTCTTCTCCTGTAGTTGGTTATATTCCATTGCCGATGTTGATCAAATATTTCGCGAATTGATGATCATTTTGGGCTCTCATATTCTTCATCAATTGTAGTTTTTGCATTTTTTCCCCTAAGATATGATCATACCAAACTTTCATTAACTATTTGTTGTCTTATTAGTCGCAGAACAACTGGAAGAACCTGGCAAAAATCTCCCCCAAATACCATTACTTTACTCCCAAATGGTTCAAAATTGTTCATGATAACTTGGAAAGTCGTATCAACATCATCAATTGTCACTCTCTTTGTCATTGGAGCTTCGTCCCATATAATGAGTGTTGCTTGTCGAATAAGTTTGGCTCGACTGCTTTGCTTTAATATATAACGTATTGATGATTCATTTGTTTGCAACGAAATGTTGAATCTTGAATGCGCTATTTGGCCTCTGCATTGATGTTTCTTCCAATGGACTGAAGGAATGATTGAATATCTTGAAGTGTATACTGAAGTTGTAATTGTGATGAATCTTGATCTTGTTTTCTGAAATCTTCAAATATGTGTTCAAAGTAAAGATCCTATAAATTTCAAACATTAGTTTGTTCACAATAAATCAACAGTGTACCAAAGAGTCTTTTAAATGCTCGAGGCACCTCAAAGTAACCTCTTCATCTAAGCATTCAATGATATTTTGATCAGAGTTAAGAAGCCCTTTTTTTGGCCTGCTTCTTTAAATGTTCAAAATTGACTCCTATTAACATTCATGAGGTTCTCAAAAGACTTTGGTCCTCTTATATGATTCAATAATAAATGAAGATAATATCTTTCCCCCTTAATTGGATTCGCACCTACAATGCGTGATATCACTTCTCCTCTTTTCCTCTTTGCTCATATACGGGCTTGCCTATTCCAGATGTAGTGTTTTGGAAATTCTCGATACAAAAATCTCGTTGCATTTTTATTTTTGATAAATATTTTAAAATATTTTATCAAGACTGTCCTTAAGACATGATCGAATTGAATAACTCTATTCNTTTGGAAATTCTCGATACAAAAATCTCGTTGCATTTTTATTTTTGATAAATATTTTAATATATTCTATCAAGACTGTCCTTAAGACAGGCTCGAATTGAATAACTCTATTCAATCTTGGTTTTTCCAATAAGATACCAATTGTTAATTGGGAAGTGAAGTTGTAAGTTGATGATGGGGGGTGACATTTCATTCAATTTGAATTCATAAATTTTCCATAAATTTTCTTGTGCAGATACCCATCGTGCATCTTAAAATTCTCGTATTTCATTTATTTTCCTGCTATCATCATCATGAGATATATAGATAATTGCTCTATCATGATATTTGTAGTTATATACTTGTATAAGTATTTAACAGCTTTCAAACCAAAGCAAATCCCTACATTGATATGACAATTGTATCGTGGAAGCAAATACAAATTATAAGGAACAATCCATCTGTTATCAAATGTTGCATTTTCAACTTTTACCTATGAATTTGAAATTGAAGAAATATGACTAATTGTTACATACTAATATTGTAAGTTAAGATAATCAATGTTAATAAGAATAATAATGGTATTTACCTTATTTCCATCGTGTCTTCTTCTATATATTGGACATGCGTCATTTTCTTGCATTGTCTTCGAGGAAAATGGTTTTGGATAATGGAATCGATATGTTCCATTTACCATGCAAGGACATTTTTTGTGATATTCCCCACATGGTCCATGTAGAACGTGTCTAACAACAACTTCATAAAAATGATTTTTTTTGTTTGTGATTTCTTCCTATACATATCTATTATACTGATTAGCATTTGTGATTTTGTAACTACTTTTCAATATAATTAACTTATGAGCATGTGAAAATCTTCTTTTCTAAAATTCGATCACATAAACATAAGCTGAAACTTTGCCTAGAATATCTTTCTTCAATATTTGATCTTTAAGGTTCATTATCGTTCCTTTAGCGACCCTTGTAGTGAGATTGGGTCTATCTTGAGGATGTTGACTTTCTTGGAGTTCGTCTTTTATTTCTTTTCATTCAGAATTGCATGTGATTGTTAAAATAAATATCTAGCTTTGTAAAATGTTGAACTAATGCCATTGCATCCAAATAATGACGTCAAATGTCTCATGGGCCTCCAATAAATGATGCAAGAAGAACAATTCTTTTTCCAACTTTATCTTGTTTCACTCGCATTTGTAATGTCGACAATTCCCTGATATAGTTCTAATCAAATGTGTGATTGTTGTATCACGTTGAAATCAAGCCTAGTAGTTTCAAGCTTTATATACATGTTAACGGCATATTGCTAGTCTAGCCCAAAGAATTATTGATTTTCTTGACTATCGAATTTGGAGCTTATAACAATAATATTCTCGACACGATACTTGGGTTTGGGTAATTTTTGTTAAAAACATATAATTATATATATTAGATTATAGTTATATGCAATATTTTAGATTGAATAAATGCATCTTTATACAAAAAATGAATTTCACCATGGCGTTCAATAATGATATCCTCTGTAGAATTAAATTGTAAGAAATCTTGGGTTGTTGCACTTGTACATATCAATTTGCTGATTACACTATTTTCAAATCCATTTCTCTTATTGTCTTGGTGCCAACCCGTCTCCCCATTTGGAAATAGCAGATGATATTGAAGGGAATCATAAAAAATGAAGTAGTGTCAAATTTTATGCCAATTTTTAGAATGTGCATGAACAAGAATATCCCTTTCGAAATGTATAAGATCATAGTTTCCTTCTATCCATAAGGCAGCCACTTGATCTATGGTCGGCGTCTTGTATACACGTTGATTGACATTAACATTGCTTCCAATATGTATCTATGTATTTTCAATGCATGATTGATCCTATGGTACGAAAAAATTGAGCATAAGAATTGTGTTGCAAAACTTGCATTAGTTGCTCAACAATGGCTTTATCAAGATCGGCATCTCTTAGTATGTAAAAACATGTTTTGCAATTTGTGATCAACATCGTAAAAAAACAATTGAAAAAATATAGGTCGATTTTCTAGTAAAAGAGTTGGAAGATCAAGGTATATTTGCCATTGAGCTCTAAATGTATGCGCTCATTTGTTTGATGTAGCGAGATATTTATCCAAATTTACACCAAATGAAATGAAGGAGAATATGCTTTATAACCTCTCAAGTTTTTTCTAAATAAAATCCCTTGATTAGATTGTGAAGTAAACAAATCGTACAAATCATTTGACACTTTGTTATCAGCAAGTTGGACCTAATAATTTTTGAATAAAAGATTTTTAATTAATAAATCATACAAATACTTGATAATAGAAGGTAGAAAATATTTGTACCTAACCATTTTGACAACAAAATACTGGAGTTTCGTACTCATATTTTGTTGCCACAAAAAGTACATGAACATATTTTCTTAAGTTCATGTATTGGAGAACAAAATGGTGTAGATAAATTTATTCTTGCACGATGTTAAATAAACTTTGACAACTAATATTGTAATAGAGTATAGTTGGGAAAAAAATGATGTAGATGAGAGTCATTCTAACAGTCCAATAGTAGGACTTTGAACTTGATTAAAAAAAGTTTGTCCTTGTTTGGTTTCAATGGAAGATGAGATACTATGCTTGTTGCTTGTATCATGTGTTTATCTCTTCTTTCTTAATCATTTGCAAGTTGAATCTTTCTGATCCTTTGTTCTTGTTAGAGCCTTAAGTATTTCGTTCTTTTACTTTGGTTATCTATATTTAAGGAATTATTTCCAATGAATTGACAATAGAAAAATAAGAGAATTTAAAGAGTTATTGATTAGAGAAGTGACTTATAAAGTTAGATTATACTTCATATGCATTTAAATAATGAAAAGAATTGAAATTATTAATTATAAATTACTTGAACTTCTAAAAAAATTGCTTACATTACATATAAGTATATATGTAGAACATGATGAAATTTTCAAAATCAGCACTAAGTTATTAAAATATCTATTATTTTAGTGTTTTAATCGAAGGTTTTCGGTGTAAATATTAGTAATATTTGTGAATGAATTTTGTTTTAACCATATAAAGAAATGAATGTGATTCTTGTATGCATGATGGTGTTCTCCTAAATCCAAGAAGTAGGATAGAGAGACGTGATCTTGGAAGACATTCATTTTCACAAGCATGTACCTCTCACCCCACACCACACCACACCACCTCCCTAATTCTATACATTCATACATATTATGTATAAGGATCTTACTACATGCACATCAAGCTTTATATAATAGATTATATAATGTCATACGTCACTCTATCATTAGTCACATTAAAATACAATCAACTTTTTCATTCAATGTTTTCCCTCCATATCATTTTATGTAATCCTTTAAATACCATTTTTATGTACAAGTAACATAATTCTTATGTATAATGTAATCTTCTTATTCTGTTGGTGCATGACCTAGACCTTGAAGTTTGATAGTAGTTAAAGAGATACAACAAGAATCTAAATAACATAGGTTAGAATAGTTGTATTTACTCGTAATATACAGTATGATCAGATGTATAACAGAACTTTGAAAAATAAATAAACATTAATAAGTTAAACAAAAAAAAATCAAGGATAAAAAATTGTAAGCAAACCATCAGAATAATTTTATTATTACTATATAAATGACAAACTAAACAAGCATAAGCATTAGGACACCATTTTTTCTTTTTACAATCACCAAAAAAAATGAAAAAGAAAAATCGAAGCTTGATGAACCTCTTTTTTCCTATTTTCTTGCTTGAAAAGAGTAATAAAAAAAATCTTGAATGATCAAAGGAATTAGAATGGTAAAACTAAATTACACTCTTCAATCAAATTATGCAATTGAAACCCACACACAGGAACTCATTTTGTTAACAGTTATACCAAAATGAAGTTGAGAAGGAAAAAAAAAATTGATTAAACGGAGCAAGTCGATGCAATTATCAATAGAAATGAAGAACCTGGGAGATTTTAGGCTAACCATTTGTGGAAGAACAAATGTAAAAAAAAAAAAAAAAAGAATATGTGTACATCTATGCGAGAGAGAGAGAGACACACTTAGGTGAGAATCTTAATGAGATGCTATAGACCAAAAGTTAAATGAAGATGAATGTTAATTGAGATACGTGAACGTAAATGCTAATTATTTTAGTATTAATGACAAAATACATACATGAAGATAGGGGCAGAGCCATGTATGATCCAGCGTGGGCACAAGCCCACACTGAACTTTTAGGCTTGAATTTTTTTTTAGTTGTATGTTAAGTTCCAACCCAAGAAGGAAGCCTAAAATCACGACCAAATATACTATACCCAGGCCCCAGCGTCACAGGCCTAGCCCAATCAAAAAATTGTAAACACCATTTTTCCTCTCATTCCCACCTGGCTGCTCCATTTCACTCCCCAAATCCCACCCCGTCTTCTCCATTTGCGCAGTCGTAGCCTCCGAGAAAAGGCGAGCCATCGAGGAGGAAATGAGAATCCCTCCCAAACTGCTCCATTTCACTTCGCACCTGTGACTCGTCTGCTCCATTTTACTTCGCACCCGCCTGTTCCGCCTCCAGCCCTTCACCCTCCGATTCCATTTCACTTCGCACCCGTAACCCATCACTCCATTTTACTTCGCACTGCATGCTCCACCTCCAGCTCCATTTCACTTCGAACTCGTAAGAATATACAAAGTTTTACCAACTGTTGAAATTTGAATTGATTGGTTTTGCTGAATCATTTACTGATTGCTTCTTTTTTGTGTTTTTCATCCTTATAGATGTGAAAATTGATTTGGCCCCCCGCCCTGAATGGCTGAATTAGAATGCCTTGGTACACTGTACACCTTCTCTTTTAGTCTGTTATGAATTGAAATTTGGGTATTGTTGAGTAGAAATTGCTAAAATTTGGGTATTGTTGAGTAGAAGTTGCTGTTGAAATTGCTGACATTTGGGAATTGTTGAGTAGAAGTTAGTCTGTTATGAATTGAAATTTGGGTATTGTTGAGTAAAAGTTGCTGAAATTTGGGTATTATTGAATTGAAATAGCTGGAATTTGGGAATTATTACTTGAAATTGTTGAAATTTGAGTATTGTTGAAAACTCAAATCTTATGAAGAGATTCTTTCAAAGAAAAACTAATTTGGAAAACGTAAATGTTGATCGGGGGATGTCGAATAATGTAGAATTTGATGTCACTAAACTTCCAACTGGTCCTAGTCTAAGAATACCCATTTTGGATTACAATGCTAACATTTATGATCAAATTCGAAGAGCATAAATGTTAAAGGGTCCTTGTCAGCCACAAGATCATGACTTTCCAAAACGACAATTTGTAGTAAAACTAGATGATTCAATCCTCTTGGTTTAAAGAATTCGATTCTTGGTTGGAGTATAGTATAGAAAAAGATGTTGCTTATTGTTTGTATTGTTATCTTTTCAAATCAAGTTCTGGAAAGCAAAGTGGAGGTGAGTGTTTTGTTGGTGAAGGTTTTACATATTGGACAGAGAAGAAAAAACTTCATATTCATGTTGGAGAACATGATAGTGCATATAATCAAGCTCGCGTTAAGTGCGAAGCTTTGATGAATCAAGACCAACACATTTAATCAGTTTTGTACAAGCAGTCAGAATAAGTAAGAAGTGCATATGTTACACATTTTAATGCAGCTATTGAATGTGTTAGTCTTCTGTTGCGATAAGGACATTCATTTCGGGGACATGATGAGTCCATTGATTCTCTCAATCCAGGCAATTTTTTAGTCCTATTAGAATTTTTTGCTGCTCATAATGAAGATATTAATGCTGTGACATTTGGAAATGCTCCTCAAAATTGCAAATTGACATCACCTGATGTTCAAAAGATATAGTAAATGCTTGTGTCGTTGAGACAATCAACGTTATTATCAAAAATATTGGCGATTCATTATTTTCTATTATAGTTGATGAATCTCGTGATGTGTCAATGAAGGAGCAAATGTGAATTGTAATACGTTATTTAGATAATAGTGCACATGTGAATGAACGCTTCTAAACGTTGTGATCTTCTTCGAGAGAAGCATTCAGACTTTCTTGTTGAGGTATTGGAAAAGGGTGAGATTTTAAGTGGATGGGGACTTAATCAAGAAACAACCCTTCAATATGCTGGTGATACGTGATGGGGTTCACATTATAATTCACTGGTCAGCTTATTTGTCATGTTCTCTTCTGTTACTGATGTACTTGCAATGATTGTTGAATATGGCTCTTGTTCTTGTGACCAAAGATCCAACGTGACAAATTTAATGGAGTCGATACCTACATTTGATTTTGCATTTAATTTACAATTAATGAGAAGTGTCTTGGGGATATCAAATGAACTGTCAAAAGCATTACAACGGAAAGATCAAGATATTATGAATGCAATGGAATTGGTGAAATTATGCAAACAACGACTACAAATAATGAGAGATGAAGGGTGAGACTCCTTTTGGGAAGAAGTATGTTCTTTCTGTCAACAGCATTATATTGATGTACTCGGCATGGATGATAAGTTTGTACGTTGTGCACTTCGTGGTCGCCCCGTAATCCTCCAGAACTTACAAATTTACATCATTATCAGGTAGATTTGTTCTACTCTGTCATCGATCTTCAACTTCAAGAATTGAATGATCGTTTCTTGGAGGTAAATACAGAGTTACTCATGTGTGTAGCTTGTTTATGTCCACAAGATTCATTTTTTTCTTTTGACACGAAAAGTTTGATTCAACTTGCTATGCTTTAGCCATTAGATTTCTTTGTATTAGATCTCGTTGAATTTTATGATTAACTTGGGACTTATATTTTTGACAGGCGCTCTAACAAAGAGTTTGAAGGGTTGAACGACCTTGGTTATCTTGCAGAAAAGTTAGTTCTGACAAAGAAAAATATGGTATATCCATTGGTTTACAAGCTTTTGTCTTTAACATTGATTCTACCGATTACTACCGCTACTGTGGAGAGAGTATTTTTTACAATGAGCATTGTAAATGATAGATTGCGTAATCGGATGAGTGATCAGTGGATGAATGATAGCACAATTGTTTATGTAGAGAAATATATAGTTTTTAAGCTCGATAATGAAGTTATTGTAAAACGATATCAAAATACGAAAGTTCGAGTCATGTGTAATTTATAAACTACGTCATTTTTAATATTATCGTAATATTGTTTTATATTTTTATTATCATTATAACCATGACAAAAATTTGACGTTCAACATCGATAAATCATGCCCACTGACAAAAAATCCTGGCTCCGTCCCTGGATGAAGATGAATGTAAATTCATTTATACTTAATGAACATAAATTAAGGTCCAATCAAGTGATTCAAAATTTTCAAATGGATGATAATTAGAGAGTGTGTACGTGAACCAACAAATTGGTACATGAACTTTAGTTTTTATGTCTACTAATATATGTGTGTGAGTACTTCAGTTATGAAAATGAAAAATTGCTGCGGCTGATGTCTTTGAATGTGTGTCAAATTTCTAAATGCACATATATTCAATGTAGAATTATCATTGTATGTGTGCATCCATGTTTTTATTTAGGTAAATGTATTTAATATATAGTTATCATTGTATGTGTGCATGCATGCATTTACGTAAATATTTCAGTAAGAATTGATTTAAACGAATTTTATAAATTTATTTGCTCATAGAATAATTGAATAGCTCCCAAAATATATATAGTGTACACGGAATAGCCCCCCAAAATCAATAAAGTATAAATAAATGTTAATTATTATTATATATACATGTAAATAAATAATGGAATTGTAATACGGCACCTAAATAGTAGGGCAATAATCGTCCAAAAATTATTTTCACTTGATATGATATTTAATATATTATAGACATGCTTATCTTGCGGCAAGGATAAAATTTTGAGCACCAATAGTTGTCATCGAGTATGTTCCAGCATAAGTCGCATTAATTGAACACGCTTTTTGTTAAAGTCATTTGTGTCGCACGTCAATAATCTCCACGTTCATACAATTCTTCAACAAGCAGCCTATTGCATCAGACCATGTTATGCATCTATCCTTGAACCTGCAAAAACAAAAAATTTAGTTGATGTCCAAACAGTCATTAGATGTAATCTTTTCAAGTTTAATCAGATCTCTAGAGAAATATTTCTAATAAAATAAAGTTTCACACTGCTTAGTACGCTTATGAAATATAGAATTCTTACATAAATATTTGGCAGCTTTTCTATCTGAAAATAACGTTACCGATTCATTCAAGTATTTAATTTTGTGTTACATTCCCATCAAAATTCTATGAAATTTAAAATTGTAATGCTATTCATAGTGAAAAATGTAGATAGTCGTCATACGTGACATATACATGACAGTTTGTTATTTCATACATTAATGTGATAGTTTTTGTTGTCTCATGCATCAAATAATAAATTGACTTGTGTATACCAAATAAAGCGACTATGATAATTTTCAATATGTAATGCATTATTCAATTAAAAAAGCCCATCAATAAATAATTAACAAAAAATAATGCCCATTATCCTACATTATTGAAAATAATCACCACTTCCCAATATAATAAAACCCACAACCTTACTTTCATCTTAATAATGAACCTGGACCACGAAGGCACGAACCCCAATATGTCGTGTAACTGCCTCAATTTTATTTTTTTTTAAAACAATTAATATTAAAATGTCCAACATATATTTCCCAATAGTCTATGCCACTAAGCCCGTGTTTGACCTCCATGTTATTTAAAATACATTTTTCTCTCCTCCAATATTGTAAATTCAAAATTTATCCTCCATTTTTAACCATGCATTTTTTTAAAAAAAATTATTATTTCAAAATATATTTTCCCTAATAATAAATTAAATGGAGCCCAAACAAGGGCTAAATACAGTTGATACACTCATGATCGTAGCCAGAACAAGCTTTACTAGATTGAACTCAAATGTATTACTAACAACTATATTAGAGGCTGCTAAATATATCATGTGCGAGTAGAAGATGTTGTTTAGGATCCGGAGTTGCTATAGTGGGACGGCCGACCTAGCCAATATTATAATAATATTGTGCTATCTAGTTTCTAAATGAATCTATGTTCATTCATCAATCATATAGCTATACAAACTAAATTAAATGCAAGAACATGGCCAAGTAGGCAAGATTATTCTGTGCCAAGGACAGAAATAAATATAAATTTAAAACTTTATAATATAAGTGGGACGTTCGAAATCAAGAAAAAGCGCAATCGGCCATGAAACTTTTTTGGTGGACAGTGAAAGGTGCAGCAAGTTGAGCCGCCTTGGCACTTTAGGCTAAGGTTGACAATTCAGCATTTCTTGTCCGCATCTCCCTTTAATTGATGAATACTAATAAAACAATAATATTAAAAGACAAATCTTTATATGATTTTGTACATTTTAATGTTGTATGTTAAAGAGTTGTATTGCCCTTGTATTTGTTATAATGTTTATCCCGTCGTGTTAAGGTCATGTTTGATGGTCATTATTTGACAAAAATAAAATTTTGAATAGTGAATTTTTTGAAAATGCATGATTTAAAAAGTAAGATTTTTTTTATGTACATGCAAAATATTTTATTGTATTAATTTGTTATTGAAAATAAGGCTCTGTTTGGTGGCCATTTTTATTTTCAGAAAAATATTGTTTTGAATAGTGAATTTTCAGAGAATGTATCGTTAAAAAATATGAAAATGTTTTAGGTTTACGTATAGAATATTTTATTATGTGAATGTGTGGTTGAAAATGAATGTGTGAAAAAAAGAATTTTTAAAATTGAGAGATAAACATGAGAGAGAGAGAGAGAGGTTGTCAAATAGGGGCTAAATATGGACTTGGTTTGATATTACTCTTAAACTTTAGGAGAAACAAATATTGTTGTGCTAAATAAAAATCAGTTAAATATTTGGTAAGCTTCATTTTAAAAATTGTAGTAAGTTTCAAACTAAATGGTGTGTTTGAGTCGTATTATTTTGAAAGAATGTATTTTGGAATAGTAGATTGATGTAGAATGCGTGGTTGAAAAAGAAGGAAAATTTATTAATGTGAAAGAAAATATTATTTTATTGAATAAGTAGAAAAATGAGAATGAAAAATTTAATGTGTGTCAAACAGGGGCTAAGCATTTTAGCGATTCGTAAATCAAAATAATTTATGTCGTGCCTATATATGCTTATTAGCTAAAAAATCTGAAAACTAACATTTTGCTATTTCTCGAAATCTGCTACCAAATGCCATAGATTCTTCTATAATAAGTTTTTTTTTTCTTTTAAAATAAAAATAAATCAGAATTTTAGCTCTAATCCTAAAACAATTTCTAAAATTTTAGCTCCTTTCGTTTGATTAAATTGCAAGTGGGGTTTGATTTCATTCCAAATATTTCATAGAGTAATGCTACATTTTGTTATTTGCAGATTAACTTGTTATTTGAGGAAATAAAATTACAGAAAATTAATATCTCAAATAACAAATGATCACGTAAAGCGACCACAGATAGTGGGCGATTATGAAATTGGTATTATTCTATTACATATCCAGTGAGAATGCTAGATACCGCTTAAAAGTATAATGACATGATTCGAAATTTGGTGAATTTTTTAGTTTAGCAAGGTGACAACATTGACCTAAAATGTAATTGCATTAAATTAAAATATCAGCCATCAGATTAGTTAATAAAGAGCATTTGGGATTGAATAATGATATTCATCCCCACTGGAATTGAGCCTCATTCTATGTATGTGGCAATTACATTGCATTAAATGATAGACTCAATTAAATGAATCTATCATTTAATATCATGTAATTGCCACATAGACTGTGGTTCAACTCCAGTGGGGATGAATATCATTACTCTTTGGGATTGAATAATGCTATTAATCACCACTTTTTATTTAAATGAATATATCATTTAATGTCATGTAATTGCCACATAAATTGAGGTTCAATCCCAGTGTGGATGAATATCATTACTCTTTGGGATTTGTTAAAGTATGTTTTGGGGGAAATCCAATGTTAATTGTTCTCAACCATTACAAGTTGCAAATTACACAAATAATAGCCAAACCATAATTGCTTAAAACACCTTAGATTTTCTTATAAGTACTATATCTTTTACATTGGTTGTTCATTCACTCAGCCCATTCAACAGGACTTTTGGAAAGTAAAAAAATATTTTTTAAATTAAGATTATTTTTTTTTGAATATATTTGAATAATTTTTTGAAAGTATTTTAAAATTTTTTAGAAAAAGTAAAATATCTTTCTCAGAATGTTTTTCTCCAAAAAATAGAAACTCTGTCAAAGACGCCCTATATTTTTCCCGTCATGAAATGTTAACTTCTCTTTATTTAGCCCCTGTTTGAAACCCATTCTATTTCTCATTCTTCATTTCAACCACACATTCTATCAATAAAATAATATTACACATAAACCTAAAAATTCTCCTTACTTTTTAACCACACAATCTTCCATCAATCACTATTTCAGAATTTTTTTAAAACCCAAAATGGGTGTCAAACGGGGGCTTAATTAATTGGAGCTGTGGATTGTCCACGTAGAAATCGGTTGTAGAAAGTCACTTTCTCTGAAGAATAACATTTTTTGGTATTATAGAATTTGACTTTCTCTGATTACATATTAAAAGTAGAAGTTTTTCGTGACAATTATTTTAACCATTTGTATATTACAAATTTTCGTGAAATTATAGTTTATATGAAGATTTTTTTATGTTAATCGTGTTCACCGCCGTTTTTAATTCTCTTAAAAACTCAATTTTCATCTAATTTATATGTATATATAAATGTTAATTAGCCGTAACAGTAATATAACCTTTAGAATTAAGTCAAATCCTATAAATACGACGTAAAAGAAATTGAATTATACCGTTAAGATTACTCGATTCCTATAATTGTGTCTTGTTTCATTAGTCGTTAAAAAAACATCAACTCAAAAGGGACAAGAGAACGTGCCTTGGAATATTCCATGACAGAAAACCGACAATTAAGAGAGGAACAAATTTGTTTTATTTGCTTCCTAATATACTAAAATAGTAAAAAAAAAAAAACAACAAACTTCTTATCTGTACAGCAGATTTTGAAAACTAATAAAAGGTTTTCTTTTATTTTCTTCAATTATTAATAATTAAATTACCAGATTTAAACCCTATTTAATTATATTAACTATTAAATCCTATTCTGTACATTGTTTATTGATATTCCAAAACCAAATTGAGTCTCAAGCATTAAAGGTAATTTAGTTCAAGTATTTCTCTATTATACCAACTATGATGAATACATTATTTTAGAAAAATATTTGATAATATTACATATTTTTATAAAAGTAAAATTAATAATAATATTAATGATATGAATTCACGGGACAACGATCTTGGATTTTATTGTCTATTCATTATACATCAATTTCACGTAAGCAATAAGTCTTTCAACTTGCATGCCACCCATATGATAATCGTTTAGTTTTTTTTCTATTCCAGTGATGCATGTGGCCAAGTTGAATACAATTCCAAAAACATTAAAAATTGTTCCAAAAACCACAAAATAAAAGTGAAACCTGTAGCCATCTTCAATGTTGAGATTTTTATTTTTTTGCTCCTGCTTTTTCCTTTTTCTTATTAAAGATTTTCCTATACCTCAAAATAAAAGTGAAACCAGTAGCCATCTTCAATATTGAGATTTTTATTTTTTTGCTCCTTCTTTTCCCTTTTTCTTATTAAAGTATTTCCCCAAAAGGGAAGAGGAAAACTTTTACTCTGTCCCTTGTTGGCCCATATGATAAACAGCTAATATATATATTAAATCAAACTCAAAATTACCTGTCCTGTTCACCAATAATTCGCTGACATATTATTTTACACCTATTTTTAAGCACAAAGGATAGTGAGAAAGAAGTTGAATATGTTAATTTAAAGTGACGTATAAATAAATTATTGAGTCGACAATAGATCGAGCAATCAATTTTGAACGACAGATCTCGAGTGATCGGGTAATGGATTCCCCGTAGTTTCGTAGAGTGGGAGGGAAAGAGAGTCCTAAACGGACACGGCAGCTAGTACTCAGAA
The DNA here is from genome assembly GCA_903798255.1 of Fraxinus quadrangulata. Lineage (NCBI taxonomy): Eukaryota > Viridiplantae > Streptophyta > Magnoliopsida > Lamiales > Oleaceae > Fraxinus > Fraxinus quadrangulata. Next base: position 9,537 of record CAIGRB010103697.1, on the reverse strand, counting down.
TCTATCTGAATTCCCCAAATTATCCCCAATAAATTTATCACCATACATGCACAACGGCCCGCCCTTGTATTTATATATATCAGGACACCGTTTCTCCTTTGTAGGACTCATCTCATATGCACATTGCTAGAGACAGAGAGGGGAACAAAATTCGGAGTCTTAGGGGTGTGTGTATGTGTGTGTGTGTGAGAGAGAGAGAGAGAGAGATCTATGCAATCGAAGAAAAGGCCTTCGAGAGGCGTAGAAACAAAAATCGGATTGGTTTTTTCTGAATGTTATTATGATTATTATGAGCTGGCTTGATAATCTGCGTCGTTCTTCAAACTTCAGCCGCTTCATTGCCGGCCTTTTGCTCTTCCTCCTTTATCATTCTTTTCAATTGATTTCTAATTTCCCCATTCCTATACAACCGTAAAATTGTACAATCATTCACCGTTGCTTTCCAATATTAGTCCATCAATTTGCATTGTTTGAATTTCGAGAAAATACCGGGTGTTAATGGATCTCAAATGTGATGACGATTCGCTCTCTAGCGATTTCTTTAACGGTTAGTATGACGCTCCAATTTTCCGTGTTTAAATATTCATATTTTGTTATTAACTGTTCAATTTTTGTGGTTTGATTGCGGGATAATGATATTTCTATCCGTTTATTTATTATTTATATTATGTTTATACAAGTGTCCAATTCTATTTAGACACGTTTTAAAATAGAGAATCCACGCTCTATTCTTACATTAATAAGCTACAATCCCAATACTCAACTTCTTACACTATTCAAATCATATTTGAATTGATTTGTCATTCACATATAAAAAAATTATATTAAATAAATAATGAGGAGAAATTTTCTCTAAAAAGAAAAATGAAAGCCAAAATAAATAGCTTTGGAGTGTATTCTATATTAAAGATGCTGTCTATTATGCATAAGATGCTAAGACAATCTCTTGATATTACTCTTATTGTGCTTTATGTCAATGCATGGTATGTAGATGACAATTATTTGTTGTGATCTGTATATTATCTATTAGTTAATCATTGATTCTTGTTTTTAGTTATCTGATTAACATACTTGTTTCCAATTGTAATATGGTATTCTTTGATTATATTTGGAGCTCTAATAAATGATTTTTTCCCCCATTATGCTGGAAATATGCACAATACACTCACATCCTGAATGGCTGATTGTTTTAAAATTTGATTCTACCTATATACCACCTACAAAATTGAAATGGTCAATTCCCACAATGCATGCAGTAATTAATTAGGGTTCCCCCCAACCTATCACAGGGGGCCAGCTGGCCCCCTGGCACTGCCAGGGTCCATGTGGCCCTGGCAGTTTAGCTGGGTCCAATTAATTATTTGCATATCATGAATGTTGAGCTCAAGTGCAAGGGCCCTGTTAGATGAACATGGCCACGTCCCTGTAGGTGGGGTGCCACATCAACCCCCTCCCCCCGTTTGAACAGGGCCTACGTGGCCCTGTTCAAACAGCTTCACTCCAAGTGAAAAGCATAGTTTACCAATAAGTCATAGTACCTGGGGCAGGAGAGCCAGACTCCAGACTCTGCCACTTATGAATTTGTGCACAGTCTCATCCATGGTACACAATTAAAATTACTGGTAATACAAAACTTCAATTAAATCCATTTTCTAGCCATAAATGGCCAGTATGAAAATGTAAATCATGTTCGATACGTATTCCTAGCATTTAAAGATTCTTGCACTCTCAATGTTGTAACTTGTAAGTAAACCTGAGGTTAGTGTGCAGTAGAAGTTGATGAACTTGGCGCCACCAGTACATAACATGAATTAATGCATTAAATCACATATTATTGCTTGCTTTCTAAAGAATAGAATGACTACCTATCATAAATAGTGTTCCTCGATCCTGACAATTTTTTGACCGAAGATGGAGAAAAAAAATATAAACTAGTCTTTCACCATCTGATAAGATGTGGGATGTGTCTAATCTTTCATGTTTCATCTAATATCAACATAAAGTGCTGTTTTGTAATCTCGCTCGTGCATGGCTAAATCTTGAGTTCAACTTAATTCTAGAATTGTGTTCATTTGTTAGTGATCTTCTCTCACACTCTCTTTGTATTTTTCATTTTTAAAGTGCTGGCCAATTTGTTTGTCTTGTGACTCATAAATACAGTTTCTATTTTGTCCTTTTCTTTCTTTTTTTCTTTTGTTTTGTTTCTTTCATTTGAGAGAGATCAACACAAAATTCATTTCCAATCTGATTCATATTTCTCTTCTTACTAGACATCTATACCTCCCATATTGGAAAGAAACATGGTGCATTGCCTTCTGTCATTGTTATTGGTGGAGGTATATCAGGGATTGCTGCAGCTCATATGCTTCAAAATGCATCTTTTAAGGTGTTTATACCTTCTAAGTAATATTTTATGAGCGATTGCCTTTTCATTTATTTCCCTTCTGACAATGTCTTTTTCTTTTATCCAGGTAATCTTGTTGGAGTCACAAGATAGAATTGGCGGCCGTATTTGCACTGATTACTCATTTGGTTGCCCAGTTGACATGGGAGCATCATGGTAAGTCATATTTTCATTTGACTAGATATCTATTCTGAATGATCAAGATATTTTGTGATTATCTTGTATTGGTCCTTACTGAGCTTGAGTTACGTCCCCATCTAAACTTGGTCAATTAGGCTCTGTTATTTCAAATGACAACGGGGAAAAGGTAAAACGCGGGGAAAGCTCCGTAAAAACATTTTAAGTTTTAAACAGAATCTTCATGTCCATCCTGATTTTCCCTGGAATTTTTCTTTTCCCTCAATTTCTATTGATACAATGGAGTCTAATGTCCTAATAGATCTTCTCGAGTATTTGACAGAAGGACAGTTTTCATCCCAATATCAGACTGAAAATTATCTCTTTGTGAGTTCTGGCTGAAAATCCCTACAGCAGCATAGAAAATGTTGGTGGGGATCTCAACAATCACATTGTTAAATTTTAATGCACATTATCATTTGAAAGCTGACTAGTCATACTTTAGGACCTCATATAATTGGGGAGAATATTTTTTTGCCCAAATTGCATGCTATGCCTGCAGCTTATATATTTAATAACCAAGAACTTCACTTTAGAAATTGAAATACAAATATTTCGCACTACTGCTAATTCGCTTAAAGGACTTCAGAAAATATGAACTCATTACTCAAATGACATCATGTGGTACAAAATTAATTTTCATTCTTCAATAACATACTAAATATGGCTAACTTTTGCATTGTTGGCTGTCACTCATTTTGTTTTGTACTTCAGAACATTCTTTTGTAGTATTGAAGCTTGAGAATAATCTACCAATATCTTTCTTACCTATTATTGACTTCTCGTGAGTAATACTCAGGCTACATGGTGTCTGCAATGAGAATCCGTTGTCTCAAGTTATAAGCCGCTTGGGGCTAACATTATATCGTACAAGTGGTGAGGACTCAGTTCTATATGACCATGATTTGGAAAGGTAATTTATTGGTCTTTTGTCACAATGAAAAATGGTATGTTTGGTGGATATCAGTCAACTATTGTTGGATGCTTACCGCATGTGGATTTATTTTTTTGGACAAAAATGTTGAAAAATACAAAGCCATTCTAGATTGGAGACACACTTTAAACATCGTGAGTTCTTCCCAATATCTTAATTTATAATACATTTTCCGAACATTTTTAAGTTTTTGATTCAAGCCATATTTCATACTTCATTTATTTTCCCCTGGAACAGTTTTGGACTGGCATATTCTAATGTTGGAAGAGGTTATAGGTGCCTTAAGAAACCAGCTTCTGATCTGACATGCATTATTTTTTATTATGACATGGGCATTGTCTATTTTTTGTTTAATATAGTTGATATACTTTTAAGAAAGGAGACAGTGAAAAGTTTTGATTATTTTCTATTTTAGGCAAGCAGAGTCATTCACCATCCTGTTTTATTTGCACATATAAAATTGATATTTCTTGATTACAAATCCTTCGACACGTTTTGCTCATTTCAGTTATGCACTCTTCAACATAAATGGACATCAAGTTCCCCAAAGCATGGTTATTGAAGTTGGAAATACATTTAAGAAGATCCTCGAGGAGGTAGGTTAATAACTTCTGAAAGTTTTTGAAATTTTTATTTACATTGTTTTCTACACGCAGAAAACAGGATATTGATTAATATTGTCTAATTCTAGATGGATAAAGTGAGAAATGAACATAGTGATGACATGTCTGTTAGGCAAGCGATATCTCTTGTGCTGAACAGGCATCCAGAATTGAGGTACCAGAAACAAATGATTCTCTCTGAAGTTTACTTTTATGATGTTCTTTAAATCATCGGTTTCTATTATTTACACTAGTAACATTTGTGTCCTCAGACAAGGAGGACTTGCGTATGAAGTACTGCAGTGGTACATCTGTAGAATGGAGGCATGGTTTGCTGCAGATGCAGACATGATATCTCTGAACGCTTGGGATCAGGTAAGTTAATATCAATTAGTTTAATTTCATTTCTTTCCCTTTCTTATTTCTTGGATTCTGTACATTCTTAGCATCTATGATCTTGTGGCATGTAGTTGCTGAATTTGGTTTGTACTGCATGTGTTTTCCTTGCAAAATGTTTCTTCAAAGATATTTAATGACTTCTCGTCCTTTATGCAAATATGTCTTTTGGCACTGTATGTTTATGTTTTTACATAAATGTGTCAAAATTGATGGAACCATCAAGGCCAAGTATTAATGTGTCTATTTCATATGATTCAGAGTTGTTGGTTGTTTACATATTTCCACATTTTATGCATATCTTGAAATATGCTTTTTGGCATATTATTTTCATGTTTTTACATTTTATGGACACCACGTGTTGAAATTTGATGGAACTATCTATTCAAAGTCGTATCCTATAAATAGTGTTGTTTCGGTAGATTGTGATGGATTCATTTGTTGTGAAACGCAATTATTACCAATTTACTTGGATAAATATTTATGTAATTTTTTCTATACATGTATGTTCAGGAGAAAGTTCTTTCTGGTGGTCATGGACTGATGGTGCAAGGTTATGATCCTGTTATAAAGTCCTTGTCCAAAGACCTTGACATCCGCTTAAATCACCGGTATGATTGCACATAGTTTATACTATAAACATTCAAGATCCCAATACCATTTAACATTCATATTCATTAATATAATAATCATCTAAAAATAATTAATTGAGCATGAATCTCATATGTTCATAATTCATAGTACTTTTAATAAAATTATGGTGAACATAGATATTTTGGTATGAAGGCACGACAAGGAAAATCTTGTATTACCTGTTGCGTGTTTTTTTATTTTCTTCATAAATTTCGGGACAGGAAAAATAAACGAAGGATTGAAAATAAATGCACCTGCTTCCATCAGTTGACTTCTAATAGAAGTTCTCCATTACATTTTCTTGTTCACCTCCATGCTTGTTCTGCCTTCATTCTTACTGAAGAAAATTTCTCACTCTTTAGGGTTAAAAGGATTGTCAATGGATATAAGAAAGTGGTTGTTACGGTTGAGGATGGGAGGAACTTCATTGCTGATGCTGCAATTATTACTGTGCCTCTAGGTGTTATGAAAGCCAACTTAATTGAGTTCAAGCCTAAGCTGCCTGAATGGAAGCTTTCTGCAATATCAGATCTTGGTGTGGGCAACGAGAATAAGATTGCATTGCGATTTGACAATGTTTTCTGGCCAAATGTGGAATTTTTGGGCATAGTTGCATCCACGTCTTATTCTTGTGGTTATTTTCTCAATCTCCACAAGGCTACAGGTCATCCCGTTCTTGTCTATATGGCAGCTGGAGCCCTTGCATATGACCTCGAGAAGCTATCAGATGAGGCTGCTGCAAATTTTGTAATGTTACAGCTGAAGAGACTGTTCCCTGATGCATCTGAGCCTGTAAGTTTTGAGTATTTTTTCTTCATATCAATTTGGTTTTGTGATGTCTAGGCAATAACTTCTCCCATTTCTTCAAATCACTCTGATGAAATCATCTATGTTCTATTCAACACAAAAGTCAGTATATAGATTCTTGATGACGCAACACAGCTGCTCTTTTAAGATTCTCTTTGTTAGATCAATCTGTTTTTTAACATATATATGTATATGTGATTGTAATATATATATGTTTTGTATATATATATATATTTTTTTTGGATAAATAGTGTTATCACTTCTCCAATTTCCTATTAATCTTAGAGAAAATATATTTCTGATACACGCAAGTGGCGCAATGACTGCTGAAATATGGTTTTACTTCTTTTTAACATGCTTGTTATGGGTTCTGTACATGGTGACTATTTAGCTGAGAGAGAGAGAGAGAGAGAGATATTCCCATAAGAATTGTCAAGTTAGTAATGCATGGATTGAGTGCAGTACTAGGGTTGGTTTTCTCTTGGGGTAAATGATTTACTATCTCCTTTACATAAATACTATTTCATTTGCTAATTTCATTTTCTCTATTTTCCTGGGCGGTTGGACTGATTTATAAATTGCTCCATACTGAAGGAACCATGATATTTACCATGGGTATTTGATGCATGTTGTATGAAATGCTTATTTTTCTCTCATAACATGACCAGAACAAATGCTATTAATAACACAACTTTCGAATGGCCATTGACAGGTTCAATATCTTGTGTCGCGCTGGGGATCAGATCCCAACATCCTAGGGTGTTATTCCTATGACGCAGTCGGGAATTCAGATGATATATATGATCGGCTCCGAGAACCTTTGGGCAATCTTTTCTTTGGAGGCGAAGCCGTGAGCCTAGATCACCAAGGTTCTGTACATGGTGCCTATTCAGCTGGAATTATGGCAGCAGAAAATTGTCAAAAGCATCTTATGCAGGGACTCGGAAGCTTGGAAAGGATTCCAGTCGTCGCCTTAAGTGATGAAATTGTTGAAGTTCCAGTTCCACTTCAGATCTCTAGGCTGTGAGTGTGAGATCATACTATACTATCTGAATTAATGTTTTCTTATATTTGGAAAAATCTTCCAAATGTACTGTTTCTTTATCTTCGAATGGTTAGTTTTGCAAACAGCTAAGAACATTGTTCTGTTTGCCTGCTTAAGTGAATGTTCAATGTACAATTTTACCGAAACATGGAAGTTAAGTCATTGCTACAAATGATGTGTGAAAATTGGGTCTGTGTGAATTTGTTTGAGATATAGTGAGAACAACATGCATTATAAATACTCAAGTTAGTAATTACATTACAGAGTAATGTTATCTATTATCATGATGATGAAACATCGGTGATGTAAGAACCTATTATCCCTTACATTTCTTCCTCTTCTTTCTCATATTGCTCAATTACATTATTTCACATAGACGGTCACATCATCGATGTTCTATCATCACAATGATAAATAGTATTATTTTCAATTACATCCACGTTCTTTATAGAGTCGAATTGTTCGATGATCGAAGTTGTATGATGTGACGAAATCTTTTTTTCCCCTTGCAATCTACAGAGGTGGATGGAACTTAATCCATGTGAGGGTTATGATGTCCCTTAATTTTCGAATGAAGAATTCGAAGCACGAAGAGTGGTTAAAAGTAAATTCTTTATAAATATTTTGTGATAATTTAGTATTACTTTGGAGTTGATACTTTTATTGTATCAGCGGTAACGACGGAGGAAATAATTTTTGTCAACGATATTTTTAGATGTCGTGGACAACGAAATCACAAAATCACAAAACTGAGAAGTGTTTTATAGGTTTCATTTTTAACAAATAGTTTTAAATCGTTAAACCATTAAAAAATATAAATTACATATTAAAATCAAACATATCTCAATTGAAAAGGCACATCCATATTAAACTAACCCAATTAAACCCCAGTATCCAATTAGGCAAGTACGCATCCAATTAATCAATTAAACCAAAACCAATTACCCATAAGTCATCACACTTGAGAATGCAAAAATTTCAAACTAAAATGGCGAACAACACCTTTTGAACTCTATTCATCGATCGTCCATTTTAATTGAGTAGTTAACTAAATATGATTTTAATTTAAATGCACACAAATTCTTTTTCTTTTAATAATTTTCTCAAATTTGGCTTATTTTTCAGGTCACTTTATCCAATTTTTTTTTTTTTTTGGATCTTTTATAATTGTTTGCTATTTTATTGGTAGTTGTATTGTTTTGTTCGGATTTGTGCTAAGCTCTCCTAATTTTTTTAGCTAATAGAGTTTTTTTTATTTGAGTCTAAATTTTCTAATCAGGTCAACTAATTTATATTTATTTGTTTAGTAGCTAGATTTTACTTTTAACTGTTGTTTCATTATGATTTGTGTTGGGCTCTTTTAATCTTGAAGTGAATGATAATTCTACAACAATTAGAATAGTGTTGTAAATAGTAAATTTATTAGTGAATGATAATTACATCTGATAAGTATATTTTATACACTTATTCAGAACCTAAAATATCGATATTTGGTANTGTTTGCTATTTTATTGGTAGTTGTATTGTTTTGTTCGGATTTGTGCTAAGCTCTCCTAATTTTTTTAGCTAATAGAGTTTTTTTTTTTTTATTTGAGTCTAAATTTTCTAATCAGGTCAACTAATTTATTATTTATTTGTTTAGTAGCTAGATTTTACTTTTAACTGTTGTTTCATTATGATTTGTGTTGGGCTCTTTTAATCTTGAAGTGAATGATATTTCTACAACAATTAGAATAGTGTTGTAAATAGTAAGTTTATTAGTGAATGACAATTGCATCTGATAAATATTTTTTATACACTTATTCAGAACCTAAAATATCGATATTTGGTAATTCTGTTGACAAAATATATTATAAATTGTTGTATTTTATGTTATATAGGTAAGACTCAATGGTTGAACGATGAATCGAAAGAAAGAAGCAAAAACTGGTGAAAAATGGCAAAGTTCAAATTTTGAGGATCAAATTACAAATATTCAGGTTGATTCACACCACAAGACGATATTTTGAAAATTGTTAGGAGACAATTGGATGGAATTAGAACTCAAAAAGGAATGAAATATGATCAAAATCAATTTCCAATCGCACAATTTATATTCCAGATTTTTAGTCTAAAATTGATATCCATTTTTGGCATAGTGAACGTCCAAAATGGAAAAATTCTATTATAAAAGTTGTAGCCCATTTAGTTAGCTTTCAATTGCACTTTGAATCGTCTCAATCGGATATCGGGAGAGAAAGTTATGGCCAAAATACTGACTGGTGTGCAGAGACAAAAAAATTCGTGCGCGAAGATAACTTTCCTTATTCGATTGGAACTCTTTTGGAAACCAATTTGAACATGATTTTCAACTAATTTTCTACTCCTACAATTACATAACAACATAATACATATTGGAGACCTCTCATATACATTTCATACTCCAATACTCATTAACTATTATCATCAAATGAGGAGAATTCATAGCTTTTGTAAGAGAATTGAAGGAGACTTGCAAGAATTCAATCAATTGAATATTCAAATTTTAGTTTTGAGCAAA
>CAIGRB010103685.1:4555-52321 GCA_903798255.1 Fraxinus quadrangulata | reverse complement strand
TGTAGGGATTATCCGCTAATGCGCATGCTAGCAAGTAGCATCAGCATCCTCACCCTTGATCCTAGTCGTCATCATCCATCCACCGCACCATCCACGCAACCGCCTAATCCCTTTCGCACTGCAATTACTTTTGCTACTAAATTCGTTGTCTATATGCTACCTCATGATATCAACCACCTCAACCACCCCACCACCACTCCCAACCACCCCATCTTGCTGTCGTGCGCTTCATATTCATCCCCCATCAGCACAAAAAACACTCATCCATTTCCCCTCCTAATTCTTCGTGTATATCTCGTTCAATTCCCTCCGCCGTCTTGCTAACGTGCGCCTCCTCAATCAAATCCTCTCCACCACTAGTCTACCGCTGTTCTTTCACACTTGGTCTGTATCGCTCAACCCACATCCTGTTTTTATTAAAGTTCTGTTTTTTTCCGTCGAGATGAGAACTTTTTTCATCTGCAACCTCAATATCGCCTTGCTAACGTAAGCCCTCACCACCGCCAGCTGAACAGATCTATAGATCTTCAACTCCCCCCAGGTTGGCTAACGGGCGCCGTTTGTCTTGATTTTGCTTTCCGGCCACTTATCGTCCATTCCAAACAATCCATGTCATCCACCACATCAGCCACTTCTCTTGCGGCGGCGGCGGCGGCGGCAACCGACGCTGTGGAAAAGCCTCCACGGAGATTTCCACCGCCATGCTGGACCCAAGAGGAGACGCTGGCTCTGATTGACGCCTACCGTGAACGGTGGTACGCACTCCGCAGAGGGTACCTGCGCACGGCGGACTGGGATGCGGTGGCGGCCATAGTCAACAGCCGCTTCTCCGACGCACCCATTCCCAAGACCTCGGCGCAGTGCCGCCACAAGATGGAGAAGCTCCGCCAGCGCTACCGCGCTGAGAAGCAGCGGTCTCTTTCCTATCCGTACCCAGCCGGTCGTTTCATCTCCTCCTGGTTCTTCTTCGACTATATGGACGCCATGGAGAACGAAACAGACCCTCCCTCTGCCGAAACTGGATCGGGTGATAACCCCGATAATACCGCCCTATTGAAATCATTTCTCGATCAGAGCATAATGAAACTGAAGCTCAAATCGAAGAATAGTGTCAATTCTAGCCCCATTTTGGAAGCGAAAAATTCCGAACATACTCCATACTTGAACATGGGAGACAATAAAGAGGAGCAGGATCATACCAGTTTCGGAACTAAATTTCGTTCTGAAAAGACTATGGGAGGATTTTCAATGCCTCCTGTGAAGTTTAAAGCGAAGAATTCCAATATCAGCGGTGAGTTTCATATGAAATCTTCTGGAAATGAAGATATGATTCCCCCAGGATTAAGAATCAAGAAGTTGGACAGAAGAATGAATCCTGGTTTTAACAATGGAGATGAAGAATATTGGGGTTTGAGAGGTAGTGTGAAGAGGGTGAGGAATCCAGTGGAGGAAATGGTGGAATCAATTAAGTTATTGGGAGAAGGATTGATGAAAATGGAGAAAGCCAAGATGGAAATGGCTAGAGAAATGGAAACAGCGAGAATGGAAATGGAGTTGAAGCGCAATGAGATGATACTGGAATCACAAAGACAAATTGTGGATGCTTTTGTCAAGGGATTATTCCATCTCAAGAAGGCAAAAATGGCCACCGTTTCATCGGATTCATAGTTGTTGGTGACATCGTGAAAACGGTTCTGGACAGGACAGAGACAAGACCAGATGGATCTTAGCTTCTTTTTCTATGGTGAAATAGGCCTTGGGCAACTTTTCCTTTATCAGTTTCTAGTCTACTATCTCGTGTAAATTGTTGTTTTTGGATTTGGATTTTGGAGAAGTTATATTTTATAGAAGTGGGCTTCCCATCTTCTTCTGTTGGGCCTGTTTTGTTGATGGGCCAATGTTACTTGGGCTACGGCTGCAAGTCTAATCCGGTTAGAATGGTTCGTGTTCATTCTCAAATGTCAACCCCCAAAGAAAATGTTTCATACATTTTAGGTAATAATATTGAATTGGTAAAGCGTAAACAATTGACTTGATGCTGCGAGTAAGGTCCAAATGAATAATCAATGGCCTTCTCATCCACTCAATGTTTTGGATTAAATTTTTAATTAAATAGAGAGAGAGAGAGAGAGAGAGAGAGAGTAACTATGTACGGATTGACTATCGAGCAAACAACCGATCAAATTTCAAATAAAATAATTAGAGTTGGTAGGTGATACAAATTTCAAATAATTGGAGTTGGTAGGTGATACGCAATTTTATTTTTATTTATATTTTTTGGAAATGTACAACAATGGGAACTTGAGTTGTATGTTACATAGTCGGTATTTTGTACGAACATAAAGAAAATAAATACCACAATCTTGTCGGGTGTTATTCCTCGTGTCATGCAAATAACGGGTTGTGGAAGTACATTTTTTTATTTTACTTAAAAGTATAGCTAAATTCTTAATTTTCTAATATATTTTTATATGCACTTTGTTATCAATAAATATAAACTACAATTATTCAATGTAGGAATATATTAGAAAAATATAAGTAAAATTTATAATTCTAACTATATAAATTAAATTTTCTTAATTTGTGTGAAAATAAAAGCAAGTCAACTTTTGTAGGACGGAGAGTATACTGTTTCCAAATAATTAATTCAAGTGGGACATTTTTGAAGTTGATATTTTTGTGGGAAGAAATATCCTTTGTTTTCTTGCAAAATACACCTATAAAAAAAAGTCATAATTGATTTAGTCAACGAACGATCTCTCTCCAAGAAGTTGATGAAAATAAGGAAAATTGCAGTAATGGTCTATAGCCTTTTCACTTTTTGTAAACTTTACCCTAATTTGCAATTTCTGCTAGTGAAAGTTTCTAATATTTCATTAATACACAATTGAGGTCCAAATGAATGAAAACTGTCCATTTGACCGTTAGTTGACCAATTTTTTGTTCATTTAAAGCAATGACATTTTTGTTAATTCCATGACAAAATTATATTTTGCAATATAAACAAAAAAAAAAAATAATAATAATAATAATCAAAGCAAGAGGTTATCTTCTTCACCTCACCGCATCCCACCTCCACCTCCACCCCAAACTCGAACCCAAAAAACTCACCACCTCTGGTCGTCGATTTTCCTCTCCCAACCATCCATCAAATTCTTTGAATACCTAAAAACCCAACCCATCTCTATCTTTTGATTTGATGTTGTTCCACCATGAATATACTCACAACCATGGGTGTAATTGTAGGTGGCGATTTGTACATTGAGGTCGTCGAATAGGGAAGAAATTCCGACAAATTAGGTGGCGAGTGGTTTTTCTTGATTGGGTCGCTGCCGACTTGTGTTGATTTTGATCTTCTATGATTTTTTATCAAATCTTTTTTCTGGTTTTCTATAGATGTTTGACGGTCCTTTCTAAGACCCGATTTTCAAATGTTTTCTAATTTTGATGTTCGATGGTTTTTCTTTCTGATGTGTTTTAGGTTCTTTCTCTTCTCAATGGAAAAGCTGGGCTTGATAGTTTGATGATGAGGGTTTTGGTTTGATGGTGGTGGTGGTAATTTAAAGTTTACGGGGGTGGCGATTTACACTTTATAGCTAGATAAGTGGTTGTGGCCGGTTGATCGTCTGGCGGTGGTGAGTTTTCTTGGTTCGATTTTGGGGTGGGGTGGGTGAGGTGAAGTAACCTTTTGATTTGAATTTTTTTGATTTAATTATCCCTTATTATATAATTGTATTTATATTGCAAAATATAATGTTGTCATGAAATCGACGAAAATGTCCCTATTTAAAATGATCAAAATATCAAGTTTTGCAAAATATTGGTCAAATAATGGTCAAATGGACGGTTTCCATCCATTTGGACCTCAACTACATATTTATGAAAGGTTAGGGACATTTGTTGGCACAAACTAAAGATTAGGATAAAGTCTACAAAAATCGAAATGATTAGGAACCGCCACTACAATTTTCCCATGAAAATAACCAAAAATAAAAAATAAAAAATTCATCTCCCCACATACACTTGACAAAGTATCAAACAAAAAAGTAAAAGAATAATGTTCCTCATCTTGACATGTCTTGTGCAATGAAAAGATAAAGCCAATTAAAATTTATGAATATGCGACTCGATTATCTCTAATGAAGATAAATAGCATTACTCAAAAGTAAAAGGAATGGTAAAACTATGGGGGTTAGTGGGTATTTACAAAGGTCAATGTCTTAAGCATTGGATGAATTTCCATATTTAGTCCGGATGACGGAATAGTACTCGACAGAATTATGGAGGAAAAAAGAGTTATATTGTCGAGTGCTCTTCAATACTGCATACATTGATACACTTTCGGTTTCTAAGCCTCATCTTTGGCATCTATTAGTACAATCGACACATCAGTATTTGGACAGGAAATCACAGTACATCTCCTTTTGCTGTAGAATTTTAGTTGACTCTGAGGAATTCTTGCAACCATCCATATATCCCTCTCTGATGAGATAAGAATCATCTGCTTGAGATTAACAGCCTTATGAAGCAGAAGATCCATTAACAAAATAAGGTCTGATTCGCTTTTGAATCCTATAAGTTTGATGAACTTTAAGTACTTGAGTTGAGAAGCTGTACTTTTCACAGTTGCATAGTCCATCCATAAATGAGGCTCATGCCAATACTGGTGAATGAATGGACACTCGACTGGGCTGGAATTCTCATCGACCTGCTTATTTTTTGAGTAAAAGAAACTAGAAAAATGAGTTCCCAAGCTTAAATTTGCAGCATTGACAGTGACATGAGTGTGAATTCTGTAATTGAGGGGGGGGGGGGGGGGGGGGGGGGGGGGGGGGGGGGGGGGGGGGGGGGGGGGGGNGGGGGGGGGGGGGGGGGGGGGGGTGAACTTACTTCCGCAAAAAGCTTTTCCAAGAAAGGTGTGATGTTCAAGAAACAAGCGATTGAATTGAGCGTTTTTTGGCTTAGTTTTGGATCAATAATGTGTAATTCTTTAAGCTTGTCAAACAGGAAACCTAGCCTTTCAAATATCACTCCTGCAGAACACAATAACTTCAAAAGAAATTGTGTTAAGAGACATTTTGAGGCATGAAATAATCTGATTAATCAAAAAAAAGTTGCAAAATTTTCAAAATAGGTACCTCAATGAACCAACCACTTATGGTAAGAATTTCAACATCTCTAAGAGAGGAGATAAGAGATATAACATCCTCAGAATCAAAGTTGTTATGGCCTAGACCATCCCTCAGATTTAGTGTAAAATCGACTAAATGTTGAATGTAATTCAGCTGAATAGTCGAAAGAACTCCCTGATATGAAAAGGATTCGAGATTTGGTGCAGAAAGTGTTATGCTGATTATGTTAGGACAATCAACTATAACCAACTTCTTAAGACAGTCATGTGATCTGATGTCGATGTTCTGCAATCCTACACATTTTTCGAGATTCAAGGTTTCGAGAAATTGGAAACCTGCGAACAAATCAACGACAAGGTTTCCCACAAAATGGGAGACAGATCTAAGATACAGTCTTCTGATATAAGAAAAACTCGAACACTCCGGTTCAAGAATCAGATCAAAGTTAAATGGAACTTCCGTTTTTTGCACTGAGAAATCAAGAAGAAATTCTCCATGCGATCCTTTAGCGCAAATACCAAAGAGTTTATGATCATTTCCCTCTGTAGACTGAAGATAGAGTTTCGATGTCCGAGGACTATTTTCACAAGATTTCAAGAATGATCCAATTGATTTCTTGATTTTCTCCCTGGATTCAATATTAGCTGATTGAATCCAATCAAATTCTAAGTTTACTTGAAATGGATTCATTAGGCTCCTCCACGCAGTTGAAAGAATGATTTTCTGAATTGCCTCCTTGAATGGGATCATTGAAATAATCAGCTGCAGAATTTCTTCTGGTAAGTTGCTGATCAAATCAGGCCTTTCTTCTTCTACCATGGTTTCTTCTCCAGTTGCCAAAACTAAACTTCCTTTCTGTGATAAGAAACTTGAATCTTCAAAGCCTTTTCGACTCGCCCTTCAAAATGAGAAACTCTCGTTGTAGTCTGGCTATCTATCCTTTAATCTTTTGAGTATGGAGCAAGAAATCCTATGCAATATCTCAAGAAAATTCGAAATCCATCAAAACAAACAAATGAAATGATGGGATTTTAGTTCAAGAAATGGTAGCAGGGTCCAGGGAAATGCTTCATTTGGTATCAAGGAGAAGGGTGGGGGTGGATTGAAGGTGAACACTATGGACCCTTAGAGCAAGTTCATAGTAGATGATATGGACAATAGGAAGTGACTCTCAGAGTTCCCTTCTTTTTTTCTTTCCGTACATATGGACATATTAAGCAAAGACTTTTAGCATTGGGAGAAGAACCTTGCTAGAGGAACAGGAGGGTTGACCACTCCCATGACAGGTATCCCACTTTTAGGGGTGGAAATTTTATCCTCGTCTTTTAATTTTGTTGAATTACATCTATATCAAAATCGTTTACTCCATTTTAGCCATTTCCACTCTCTTGCGGCTCTTGCCATATCCCCTATCCCCTAGTTTCCGTTTCTTCTCTTTTCCCATTGATTTATTTTCTTATAAATTTCTATTTTAATTTAAAAAAGGGTTAAAAAATATTTTCAAAAAAACTAAAATTTGAGAATTAGAATGTCTCAAATGAAAGTTTAAGGACTAACTTACTACATAAATCATAAGTGGAGAAAGAACATTGTAATTCTCCCTCAATTATTTAAAGAAAATATTTTTAAATTATAAGAAACAAAACTAGTGGAAGCCACTTGGATCAATAAGATCATACATATCATAATCTCGATTAACACCCTCCAAAATGATTGATTTGTTAACTTGTAACGAATCTTTGACAATTGAGTGAAAGCGAAATAATTTTTTTTACTAGTTCTTATGTTGACTATTTGATTATCGGATTAAGATGGAGAAAATGATATTATGGTCATGTTTGAATCACATTATTTTTTTCATTCTCATTCTTTTACTCATTTTTAACCATATATTTTTTAATAAAATAATATTTTTCATCACATCAATAATTTTTCCTTCTTTTTCAACTACATATTCTCCATCACATCAACAGTAAAAATCCATTCTTTTTCCAAAAATATGCACTAGACCAGGGCTATACATACTTTTATACGTGGTTGGTTGAGTAGGAAACAAATTTTAGGTATAGTTTAGAAATGATCATTTGCGTGTCATAGAATTTTCATACACGAGACTTTTAAAGCATAATTGTACTTAAAAAGATATTTTAAAATAAGTTTTACTTCCTAGAAAAGCAAGTTTGATCATAAATTTGAAAATCATATTAACACGATCAAACATGAAAGATTTACGAAACATATTAACCTGTGAAAATCGATTTTTTGAAGACAAAAAAGGGGGGCGGGTGGGCTTTATCATTTTAGGCCATATTTGATAACAATTATTTGAAAACCTTTTTATCTACGTATTTATTTTCAACTATACATTCACGCAATAAAATATTCTGCATGTAAATAATAAAAAAATTCTACCTTTTAATCACACCTTCTTTTAAAAATCTTATTCAAAATCTTATTTTTATTAATGTTGTTAGTCATTGCGACTCGAAGGACATGTACCCTCAATTTTCTGCGCTCATTAATTGGTCAAAACACATTGGCAAGGTAAAATGGTCATTACGCAACACGAGCCAAGGGTAGAAATGGTATTTAAGGGGCGTGAATAATGGGTGGTCAAGCTAATTCAACATAATGACTTTTGGATTGCATTTATTTAAATTCCCAATTTCAGTATCAAACTCTCATAATAATCCAAATGGGGAATAAAATGTAACCGTTAAAAAGTAGGTGACTCATTAAAGAACAATCAATGCCATGGAGAAATTATTAACATTCGTGTATATCAACTTGACTGGCAGCCTATTTATTTCACGAAAAGAAAGCAGCTAAGTTTGGTTGGGAGACATTACGATAGTTAATTCTAGAAGATCATACGATATATAATATTGCTATCTAGCACTCTGGAGGTTGAAACACCAATTATGTGGTATTATGTAATAGTCTCAATTAAAGGTAGAATTATGTATACTATTGACCTCGATTTTTACACGGGTGACGTGGCCAACAAATTACGACTTCACTCATGTCCACGTAGCTAAGCTTCTGCAAACTTAGACAAACTGTTAGTAGGACATGACCTTCTCCGATGGTAGGGGAGACGATCGCGTACACTCCGATAATCAACTTGTATAGTATATTTGGGTGGAGAACATGCTCAAGACATGAGGCACGAGAGTGTTTGAGTACTGAGGTTTCATAGAGAGTAAAATATGAGAGCAATGTTACTTAGAGTATGTAAAATTGCATTATCTTTGAATGATGCTAAATATGAGTTTTTATAGTGGAAGAGATGAAGTGGTTACCTTTGGATGAATTAACACGTGGTTTCATTTGAACGGTTGAAGCGCCTTATCCTCGTTGATCATAAGCTTAGACGCATTTAATAATTTTGAAAAGGTAGCCACCTTATTGCCTAAGTATGATATCTGAAAAGTAAATTGACAAGTTGATGGAGCATCTGCTACAGAGGTCACATCAATTAATCATTTAGGGGATCTCGTATGAAAGATCTTCTGGACACGATGAAGCCACGATTCGACAAGGTAGGGTGTTGACATAGAGTGCAAGCCGATATTGACTTCTTGAGTGGTTGCCATGTGGTCATTATTTGAAGCCTCAATAGATGAGGCGTAACATATACAGTCCAACACATTCATGACTGTATTGGAAGATCAAACGTTTAGATGAAATGCTTTTGGCTCTACAACTAAGTTCTACATAATCCGAGTGCCACTAATAAAATTCTATCAAAAAAATCGCCAATATAAACTTGGAGAGCCAGTTACTTACATACTTACATAATTCTGATCTTGTTTGCAACATCCCAAGCATCAAGGTCAGGTGTCAACCGTTACATAAGCCTTCTTAGTCCATCTGGCCTGAAATGGGAGAAAAATAAAAAACATTGCATAAAATTCCGGCAATAATAAGAGGGCGAGCGACGTGTAACAAAGAGGAAATTTACTTGAGCAGTAATACTTGTACATGCCGCACCGTGCTAGCCCCCCTGCCTGTCCCCGGCACAGTACAAATAGTATAAACCAAGACTATAATAGATTACATGAACAAACAGAACACAAATGTCATCTGGCATATTATAATTTTCAAAAGTAAGATTATGATTGTGTTTGAGTCACATTATTTTGGAAAAATGTATTTTGGAATAGATTGACGTAGAATGTGTTGTTGAAAGAAGGAAAAGTTTTTGATGTGACGAAAAATATTATTTTATTGAAAAATGTGTGGTTGAAAATGAGTAGAAGAATGTGAATGAAAATTTTAATGTGACTCAAACATGGACTATAATGGTAAATCCCAACTCCTAGCATAGAGGGGCCTAACATAGCTGACCATTGACGGCAAAGAGATTTCTAAGTATACTAATCAGTAAGATGATTGGGTGAGTTACACATTCGGTAACATTTAGAGTACAACATCACAAAATACTATTCTTTACATGAGTAAAATTTCTATAACACGCACAACAGGACACAAGAACTTGTGAAGCAGGAATTAAACAAACCAACGAATAGAATAATGAGAGAATAACAAGTTCTTCATGCAGTCAAATTTGTTGAAGCAAAACAATAATGACTGCAGACTAAATGAGCAAGCAGTTCTTCTTTACCTGATCAGAGTGTTCACCATTTTTTTTTTGTCTGGATGTCGTACATTTTCTTGACTGCATCCTTTATTTTCTTCTTGTCAGCACGGATGTCAAAAATGAAAACAAGGGTATTGTTGTGTTCGATCCTCTTCGTCGTAGATTCAGTGGTGAGGGGATATTTCAAAATCTGGTAATGATCAAGTGTCTTCCTAGAAGGAGCACTAATGCGAGGATACTTGGGACTCCTATCCTTCTTCAATGTTTTCGGTTGGTGAAATAATCTTCTTCGACGACTTCTTAAAGATTGTCGAACCTGATTTCGCGGCCTTGGCAGTCTTCAAGGCCTGAGCCTTTGAGTCTGGCTTTTTTGCTGGGTCAACTACAAATTACATATATTGAAATTAACATGAAAATGGGAATTCAGCAACAGATGCAAGGCATTGTAACAGAAAACAATTCAGCCATTGGCAATTGCCAAGAGCATAAAATATTGTCCAAAGGTCAGAATAATTTTTATCTGTTGCAAGTACTCTAGAATCAAAGGAACGTCATTACCCTACACTGTCCAACTCTGAAGAAAACTTAGGGTCTGGTGATGAATAAGTTCTAAATACAATTGTATGCCTTTCTTGCAATGCCAATGGAGATGACAAATAGCCAATGCAAATCATTTTTGCTTCTTCAATAAGAATTCACGAAAAATCTACTAGAAAATCCAGTCGGCTCTCAATAATAATCCTCTATTTGTTAAGCAGCTACATAAACCATTAAAAAAATTATCTTCTTCCACCAATTACAATGATCAGAGGCTCGCAGCCACTATTCAACAACTAACCATGACCATTTTTCCCAATCTTTCATAACAATAACAAATTATCCATCGTCAAAGTCTACTTTAACATTCTATAGTCCCGCTTTCACTGTTCATTTTAATGGTACTTCAAGCACCACACATTAGTATGGCCAGGTAGTGAAAACTATTGCTGCAGAAATCACAAATTCTGGAAAAATACCTTCAATTTCATAAAAATTTGTACAATCTCCAACGTTCTGAATGGTTACTGAATTTTGCCAACGTTTGTGTACACGGAAAGATACTAACTAAACTACTAGAGAGTGAATAGAATGTGCACAGTCTCTCAAATGTATATATGAATTTCACTGCATTTAAATGCTAGAAAAAATTATGAACCTAAAATCCATAGCTGTGCCTGTGCAAATGCTCACCTTTAGCTGGAGCCATTTGGAACTGGAAAAATGCTAACGAACTTGCCACACGCAATACACGAACACCGAGCAGAATAAAAAGAGTAATCTTATTCTTCTCCACTGAAGTTAAGCATCAATCTTGGTGACAACACGTTATAGGTTCAGTTAAATGAGTCATGTGACTTTGCATTTAAATGAATATATCATATAATGGCATGTAATTACCACCTAGGCTGGTACTTAACCTTAGTGGGGATGAATAACATTACTTGTCCTTTGGAGAGAGAAGTTGATAGGCTAGGGTTTTGGTGGAGGAAAACTTTTCGGGAGTTTATTTTTTCAATGCTCACTAAACTTAGCCATACATCTTTGCTCACTATACCTTAATCTATTGAGTTTTGGTTACTAAACTTTTCAAAGTGTTGGACATTACTTATTGGAATCACTTTCGTTTTGCCTCTCTAACAGAATAGCTGATTTGCTAGACGGTTTTCAAATGTGGCGCCCCATCACCGTTTGAATGTCCATCACAAAGGAGGGAAAGTCCACGTAAGCAAGACGTCTTTTATTGGTTGCTATAATTTGACATACGTTTTTTATTGCTCTTCATACTTTAACTTGGTTGAGTTTTAGCTACTAAACTTCTCGAAGTGGCGTCGATTTCAGGGTTGTAGATTTATAAGGCAATCCAGTGTGAGTTTATTTCAACAAATGTGCAACAGAGCAGTGATTATAAATTATAAAATTGTAAATAAAACATTAATTCTAAGGCATACACATCCTTATTTAAACACATCTATCCACAATGGAAACCCAATCAAATGGAAAATTCATTGCAAGCATTTAGGATAAATTCATCCAATTTCATTCACTACATAATAAAATCCGTTTGTCCCCATTATGCATTTAAGCTTCAACTTAGTTAATAAGCAAATAGGAGGCAAAAGGTTAATTCTTTAACTACATAATAATAAGAACACGACACTTTTAATGTGAAAAATGGACGCAAATTGCATTATTTAATGACCTTAATAGGTAATACAAGACAGTTAAAAAAAAAAAAAAAAATAGGAACCCTTTTAGCATAATACATAATATATCATTCCCTTTAGAATAATTAAATATTTGTGGAGATAGTGTTTGATCACGAGTTTGGGGTGAATTAGAATGGATATGGCAAGTTTGGTTGACGAAAATAAAAATTTTCTATATTTCTTCTACGTGTCGATATGTAGATGATTATTTTAAGTGAAATTTATTTGTACTTTTCGAAAAATTACGAGACTTTATTTGTAACTATTTCTTTATTTTTTGTTATTTTACTAATTTATTTATTTGAAGATACTGACAAATTCGATATTGAATGGCAAAAATTACTTCCGCACATCCGGGTCGGATCGGGTCATTTAACAGTCCTGGCTCCGTCACTCTCAATGCCTTCTTCGCTCTAAACCCTCAATCATTATCACCTGGAGTTTCACTCTCTCTCTAAGAACCCTAATTTGTCACTGGGGTTTAACTCTCTCTCTAATTATGTCCACTTTAATCCCTACGGCGAGTAAAACCACCCGCTGCCACCTGCCACTGATTCCCTCACTCCATTCCCACCGTCCATTCTTCTCCAGACCCCTCTCTTTCAGAAACTCACCTCCAGTTCTCCCTCTTTTATCTTTCACCCCGGCAAAAGCCGCCTCCTCTCCTCCTCCTCCACCCGCATTTGGAATCCCAAAACCGAAATACTCTAATGAATCTTCACAATTCTTCGATTTTTTTATTTACCCCTCGAACCCTATTTCCCGAAATTCGTTTATTTCCCTTTTGTCGTCACTGAGAACCGGGTTTATTACTACTGTTACTGCTTCTGTTCTATTCTTTTCGGGTTTATGTTTCACTTTGAAACCTGCTGTAGCTTTGGCTGTTTCACATCCGCCTACTGTTGAGACGGCGGCGAAGGATGCCATTTCAGAGGAAGAAATGGAGAAATCACTTGAGGATGAATTGTCTTCTAATCCATATGATGTTAGAGCACTTAAGAATTTAATGGAAATCAAAATAAAGAGTAAGAAGATTCCTGAAGCTATTGGCATTCTTGACAAATTAATAGATCTTGAGCCGGATGAACGTGAGTGGCCATTGTTGAAAGCCCATTTGCATGCTTACAATGGAGAGATTGAATTGGCGAGAAGGGGGTTTAATGAGCTGCTGAAAATTGATCCTTTTCGTGTGGAGGCATATCATGGTCTGGTGACAGCAGCTTCTCAAGAGGAGTCAGGTGAGGAATTGGAGAAAGTTGAGAAGAAGGTGGAGGAGGCGATGAAATTATGTAAAAAGGAGAATAGGAAAAGTGATTTAAGGGATTTCAAGCTCTTGTTTGCGCAAATCCGTGTGATCGAGGGGAATTACGATGAGGCATTGAAGGTATACGAGGAGTTGGTGAGAGAAGAGCCAAGGGATTTCAGACCATATCTGTGTCAGGGCATAATCTATACCCTGTTGAGGAAAAATGGGGAGGCGGAGAAGAATTTTGAGAAGTATAGGAGATTGGTTCCTAAGGAGCACCCTTATGCCAGATATTTTGATGATAATATGTTGGCGACCAAAATTTTTGCACAGAAAGTGGAGAACGAAAGAGCTNTCGAAGATTTCTAATTTTTTGTTTCAATCACCTATGACTAATTGTTTAGCAATTTTGTTTACTGACCGATGATATGTTGGCGACCAAAATTTTTGAACAGAATGTGGAGAACGAAAGAGCTACAGCGAAGAGTTAAGGAAGTGAGTTATGACTTTATGTAGTAGAAGTCCGTTTGTTGTTATGGTATAGTGATGTCTCATGTCAAACTATTTACCAAATATTTAATTGTTTTCTTCAAGGTTTTAATTTGAGGCTTTATCATTATTGTTTTGGATGGTAGATTTTCATTTGATGTTTGTTAATTATTTTTTCAATGAACAATCTTGCGTATTTAAGAAGGAGATGGTTTTAAACAAGTTCAACTCATTTTACTTGACTCTAATTTTCAAAAAATTGAGATGGTTTAAAAGTTTGAAGGTTTCCTGATGCGAAGATGGTTGGAGTGGGAGGTACATGTGTACTCTTTACTTTACTTGATAGTACGTTTCTATTTTATTTTTCTGTAAGCTTTTTGTATCAATTGCTTATTAGTTATGGTTTGTGTAACTTGAGTCACAGTATAGTTAATTACCGCCAATTGAATAATTTTTCTTGTTGAATGAATGATTGTGCCTAATATATGTTATTAGCCTTTGCTTAATAACTTCCATTTACCCTGTAACTTAGTATCACCATGTCTTGGTTTCATTAGTCTTGAGGAATATTGAAATGAGATATGATTAAACTATGGGCTTATGCTATATGTCAGGACAGAGCATGTGATTTCAACAATATGTTATAGTTTTCTAAAATATGTTCTGTTTCCCATTGTTGCTTATTGTTTGGTGGTCAAAGTCTTATCAGCTTTGTTGTGCTTTACTTATTATTATTTTTTTGCTCTGAGGTGCATGCAATTACTTTTAGCCATTTATGCTCTCTGGTATGTTCACTGTTTAGGCAGGCGTTTGGATCAATATGGTAGAGATAAATTGTATACCAAATAGATTTGTGCTTCAAGATTTGGTCTTTTGTGTAAACTAAAGGTTGGGAAAGGAATTTTGAGCACCGAATTTAGTAGTCTTCATTTCTTCCTTCCTCCTCTCTTCTGAGTGGTTGAGGTGCTGTAATGTGCACCATCATCCTAACTATGGGACGATCAAATGCATTTCACCTGGGTACAATACAAACTAATTTTGTATATAGGAGGTTACTTGTCGACAGGCACGTCCAGAGGCTTGGCACAGTTAACTGACATTGCCCGTGACTGGCCCAATAATTAACAAAGGAGCCCAAACATGCTTAGGCCTTGACACTAAAGACTGGGCATGGCTCTTCCTGTACCGGACCGGACTTCGATGGTCTAATCCTTTGTACACCTCTAATCTATGTATGACCATATTAGAATTGAAGAAGGAGGAGAAGAATTTTTTGTTCACACGAGCAATGCAATACCAGTATATACACAAGTTAAGACTAAAATTTCAATGTGGTTCAATAAGATTTGATTTCATTGGATGTTTGGAATCTTTTGATAGATGTGGGGAAAGCCAACCCCAAAATTTGTTAGAATTGAGGCTTAACTTGTGTTGCTCTTGTGGTTTTACTTGAGTAGAAGGTGGTTCAGCCATTACACTAAAAACTCTCTCATTACTCTTTTTGCTGTCTTTGTAAGGTGTAACTTGTTGAATTGTGTTATTAAGCGGTAATGTTTGAATTGAGGGCAAATGATTGTGTGAGAGAGAGAGAGAGAGCCGCTGTATTGTTCTCTAGAGCTTTAGTTTTTGCCGCATTTCAGAAGCATCGGACTTCAGAGAGTTATGATGTGCCCAATAATCTAATTGGGCTTGTATATTCTCTGTTGCTTGGGCAGTGTTCAGTCATGCCGTTTCTTAGACTTGTCAGTCTTTACATTTTGATTACATTGGACTATATATAAAGGATTTCACTATTTTTCTAGGATTGTGATCCAGAAGCACACAATAAATACTATACGTGTAGCAGAATTGTAGAAGAAGGGGAAAAGATGCGAGGAGAGATGAGAATGGAGGGGGTGGGAGGAGGAAAGGGAAAAAGAATAGGGAGAGGAGTTGAAATCTTTAATTAAAAAAAGGAAATTAAATTTTTTAAAAAAAATTATTTTCTTGGCAATTTTTTTTATAACCGTGGTGTCCGGGCCAGCTTGTGCGCACCTCGACTAATCCCATGAGATCCTGAAGTTTACGATCGGGTACTTACTTCAGTATCCTAAGGGGACTCGAACTGGTGACCATTGGGAAGCAAACATAAGGTCTGGCCAATTGAGCAATACTTCAAGGTTTATTTTCTTGGCAATTTTTCAACTGAATATTTATTAAGATTTTCATCACAATGTTTTTGTTCTCTCTTATTGACATAGACATTACACCTAAATTTGTTCTTTCACTACAAAATTCTTGTAGGCGGTTGGATACTGTTAAACAGCCTCTTGACATCCTTGTTGGATGATAACACTGCATGTAAGCAGAACTTTGACCTCATATGTAAACTCCATGTAGTTGCTAAGCCCATGTTGCGTCCAGGACGACTTTAAAATGGGCAACCTGGTTGGCGTAATTCATTCTTCTTTTCTTGGGGAGTTGAGGATGAACAGGGATTGTAGGGTACTACACTTTTAGTTGTGTTAGATTTCTGTCTGGCTAAGCATCTCCATCTCCATACAGGTTACACAGGTAACTCTCAAGAATACAGAAACTATATTTATGGTGTTGAGTTCAAAGTGAAGTCCTCGCCCCAATAATATTGTGTAGACCTGGTATTTGAAGGTTTATATGTTAGTAACTTGCGTGATTAAGCAAATTCCTACCCTTTCATTAGAATATTTTTATTGAGTAATAGTATTGGATAATTTTATTACATGTATTCATGATACTAAAATATTACATATCCAGAATTATTGAAGTCTAAATATTTGTGCTGTTTCTGTCTGCGGGATGAACTTTGTTGAAGGTTGAATCGAGATGCGTTCTTCATTTGGACATGCTAACTCAACTAAATTTATATTTCATATGCAGATTTACGTGTGTGTTGTTATTTTTACAAATGAATGACACCTAGAGAGCAATCTACAGAATGCATTGGAAATCAATTTTCAACTTGATTGTCTACTCATTAGACATAAATATCACGTCTTTTTATATGTATTTTTTCTCTGTTACGTCAGGCTTGACAGGCTTGACGGAATCCCTATCAGGTGTCATTGGAATGATGGTCACTGCCTATTGCCTATTTTTACGTAGTTTATATAAACTTGCATAACATGCTTGCTTTGTGTTAAGAGGAAAGCTGCTTGAAAGGGGCCACAGTGGCCCAATTCAAACAAGGGGGCGATGCGGTGCCCCCTAGCCTGTAGGGGGGTGCCACATTGGCGCCCTGGATGAACAGGGCCAACGGCACGGTTCTTGTGTTAATGATGCCAATAGTGTTTTTCAGATGTGTGGACGCTCTTGGAATGGATGTTACTGCCTAATGCCTATTTTGAAACCAGACTTTCACTTGGTAGTCATGAGTGAAACTGATTTTTAGGCTGATTTTTGGTGTGGGGGGCTATAATTTCAATGTTCCTATGTAGAGTGCTTGGATTAGTTTAAAATTCAATTAAGCAGAAGCCAAAAACTGAACTTTTTATCTCAAATGGGCCATATGCTTATGTTTGAGAAACCTAAAAAATAACTTATATTTACTTTTCAAAGTTAAATTTTAATTTTAACCACACATTTTTTGGTATCTACAATTGCTATTCACTACTCATTCTAATGACTTACAATTTATCCAAACACTCACTATATTAGACAAAAGGATTTAACCAATAGCTAAATGTTGAGAGAGTAATCATCTCTCACAAACTGTTAAAAGGGTGGGATATGAACAAGTTGATCGACAAATAAATGTTTTATAGAGCTAAAAATCAGTCATGCGAGTTTTCAATTGAGGGTAAAGCAAAATATTCAACATTACTATTTCGTTTTTCCTTAAATCATATTTGAAGATGTGAGTTTTCACTTTATACGATTCTTAGAAATCACAAATAAAAATATAATTGTTTTTGGATATTATAAGGTCTTTTCGTTATTCTCTTAAATTCAAACGCTAACTACGTAATAATTTTGAAAAGTCTTTACTTTTAAATATATTTAAACAATTTTCTAAAGGTACTTTATTTGGTTAGAAGAGCTTTTAAGTTTTAAATAAAGCTAATTTCAGGTAACTTCCTGACGAAACTATTTTACAAGAGATAGAAGTAAAAGAAGTCATGTCAAACATGTTCTAACTATGCTTAACACAATATTGGTCGAGAGAATCGTCATTTTTGTCCACCGTTCTTATATATTCTCTTAAAATTTTAAAAGGAGCCATCGTCCACTTTACGTTTCAATATTATCTTTATTAAATTCATCCACGTCACTTCGACCACCAAAATCACCATCAATACCATTCACAACAACAATTTCGGCCAGAACCACTCGATTCAGATGTAAAGTCAAAGGCAAGGGACTATGGTAGGGCGAAAGACAATGCAAAGAGGGGCATGGAGTGGGCAAGGATCCACTTATCACTGCATCAATAGAACTTTTTTTTTTTTTTTCAATTTTTCGCGATTCTTGATGGAGAGTTCAATGAGAGAGGTAGGGAACCCAGTCTCCACCACAAGAGAAGAGTCCCCGCGCCTTTTATGGGAGTTGTGCAAATGATCTTTTATCAGTTGGGAAATTCTGGTGTTCCTCATCTTCTTCCATGTTAATGGCTTGGTAGAGAGTGGCAGATGATGAATGATCCTAGGTTTCAAATAAGTGAAAACCAAAATCTGAAATGGGTTCAATTGAATTAAAATTCTGTGCTATTGCATCATTAACCAAAATGAATATGAGAACAATCATGTTACAATTACATTATCTTTTACATTATTGAATAATTTAAAAAAAAAACACTTTTTCCACCCATAATTTTTTGAAAATAAGGGGATGTCAATATGTCATTGAGAATATAATCCAATGAACGTAGATTTCGCATTATTGGTATGTGAAATTCTCCTATTTGGTTCAGGATTTTGAAAAGTTAGTCAAAAAAAAAACATTTTTATGGCCTTTTCGTTGAAAGTTTTATGAGGAAGTTCAAGAAATAAGGTAAGGGATTCAAGAAAGAAATTTTTGGAAGAAATATGAAGGGTGTGGATTTTATCGAGAATAAATGTTAGAAGATGAATTAAGAATGATAGATTTAACCCCAGTTTGACAATTATTATTTGTGAAAAATAGAATTTTATATAATGATTTTTAAAAGAATGTGTTAAAAAGTATGGAAGAATATTTGATTTACGTACAGAATATTTTTACTATGTGAATGTATGGTTGAAAATTAATGTGTAGAAAAAAGAGTTTAAAAATAATGGTTGTCAAACACGAGGCTTTATCCTTGTCTATTTAAGTAAATTTATATAATAAACATGTAATGTATATTTTTTTTTAAAAAAAGTTGATAGATGCATAAAAATGGTGGATGAAAATAGCTAATTCCTTATTTAATTAATCTAATTATCAAGTTGAGAGGGAATTTCCCACCTTAATTAAAGCTATTCAAAAGTAATCATGGTGGATTTGGATTAGACCTAGTAACTTACTTTAATTAGGGAAATTAGCTTTTAAGACTTTTCTTTTAATGATGGCATTTATGTCAAAATTATTCAGTTAAACAGACCCATCTATTCAAGGTAGAGTATCCTAATTGTGTAAACTTGGTCCATTGTGTATATTTATGCAAGGGACTGAACCCTAGCTTGGATTGTGGTACATAATGCAATGATACAGCCCCTACAATTTGGAAATTTTTGTGTCCTTAATTTGATTGTGCATGTTACATTTTCCTAGTAAGATCAACATTATAAAAATATTACTTTCATTCTCGAAAGCTATATTCATTTAATGTTAACGTCGATGATACTTTTTTTGTTTTGTTTGGTATACCTAATCTTAATAAATTTAAGAAATCAAAGTCATTACATAAAATCGGTTAAAAACTTCATAGAGTAACTAAGCCCCTATATGGTGCAGATCAAAATAATATTTTTAGTAAATTTTGATTAAAGTTAATTAAACCTCTGTTTGATGTAGATTAAAATTAAATTTTTAGTATATTTTAATAGAAGTTAATGAAATATGTAGTTGAAAAGTTATGAATTTCATGAAATGTATGATTGAAATTAATTGTTGGATTCGACTTGAGACTGAAATTTTAATCTATCCTAAATATGGGCTAAATATATGATTGAAAAATTGTGAATCTCATACATAATTATAATTAATAGATGGTTTGAAATTAAAATTAAATTTTAATCAATACGAAACATGTACCAAGAGAAATAGAGCATAAGAATGTCATAATAAAGCATCTTTGATGATAGGTTGGGATAATTATGAGTTATGGCTAGTCTAAAAAGTGTTATATGCAATAATATCAAATGTTGGATGTCAACACATATATTTTGATTACTTTAATGTTTTCCCTTCCTTTCTCATAAACTTTCATGCTTTGTTCCAAAGCTGACCACAAACTTTGAGTCCATAAAACTTTTTCTAGCAAGGAAATCTCATTTGCTTAGGAGAAAGAAAGGCAACATCTAAAATGATGGGAACTAGTTTATATTTTTTAAGAGTCGAGGTGAAAATAATTTTTTTGTTCAATTATGATGTAGAAAAGTATAAATAAGAAATAATGTACAAATCAAAGACTTGTCGACTCATAGTGTAATTAGAAAGCCTTTTTTCAAAGCCTAAAATCACTTCCTCTAGGAGTCAAAAGTTCTCTTAACTAAAGTATAGAAGTACTTCTTGACGAAGAAATAACTTAAAAAGACTGTATTATAAATAATCAAATTTCGAGCTGCTTTGAAAAAGCTCTAGTTGAGCTTTCACAAAAACGGTAATGTACATTTATGAAGCTTAAAATTAACAAAATACGCATTAATATATCGAAAAAACTTTCTAACGTCTACTTTTAATTAAATAAATATAAAGATCATACAAAAATATCTTATGGTTACAACACCAAACGGCCAATTTTTAATATTTACAACATTTTTTGAATTCACAATCAAACCGTCAATAATTTTTTTAATAAAATATCTACTATCTAAAGCTCTATTCACAACGGACCAGTAACGTAATTTCACTAAAATCCTAGTGTTGTGCTTTAAGTTTTGCTCAAAATCTGTTCACATTCCAAAATGTAATTTTTCTCTAAATTTAACACCATCAATAATGGTCAAAGCCAATATCTTGAGCCTACCATAATTATCCTTGAGCCTTAAAATCATGAGCTTTGTTAAGTGTACACCGGGGTGAGCTCCTTCACAAGAGGGGACTCACGACCGAAATTCCATAGGTTCCCTTCTTGTGAAGGGGGTCTGTATATTATCATGTACAAATAGTAAAATCTTAAAACTATCCGTGTAAGCTATGAATTCCTAGTACTTGCATATGCATAGAATTATGCAATTATCAAGAATTTTTGTTACTTGTTACTATTTTATATGTCTCACGATGTGATTATCACCTTCTAATATAGTACATAATCAATGCAACAAATACCAATCAATATCAATGAGATTATAACTAAATCTGAAAAGCCATTGGTCAAATCTACATCAATTCCCAATCTTATATAAGGCCCTGCTTAATTTATGTAAAAGTTGTATTTATAATAAATTTTGATAAAAATTAATTAAATGTATGATTGAAAAGTTGTGTTATCTATAAAATGTGTAGTTAAAATTTAATTCGGCTTTCATTTAAATTTTAATCAACTTTTTTAACTGGACCAAATGGGAAAGAATCAACTTAATATCAAAATATGTGTTGACCCCAAAAAATGCGTGAACAGATGTCGAGCCCACTCACACCAAGTTAAGTACGATTCTGGCGCGTTCATACCGGATTAACGACGGTAGTAAGGAAGGAAATGGTCGCGGGAGATACTTTGCAGCAAGAGACAATATTGTTCAAGTTCTGGCAAATGAAATAGAGGCAATCGTGCTAACAACGATCGTCGGATAGAAACCAAACTAATTTATATAATAACAAAGAAGAATATGTGGAAAGATAGATAAAATGTTAATATATTTCTTTCAAGAGTTCAAGTGTATATTTTGAATATATGATTGTCTGTTCTTCAATCAATAATCTCACCCCCTTTTAGGTTACAAGAAAATCCTATTTATACTACATTGCCCGATGTGGTGTCAGTTGGACCAAAATCACGTGATCCCATCTCCCTAATTGGAGCATCACATCAGTGTTTTTTCATACAATTAATATATTGATAAGGAGTCGACCACCCTATATAATAGGTTGACACTGACAACTTTATTACGAGTGTTACATCAATCACTTTCAGAGAGATCTTCAAATCTTTTACAAGGAAACGGCTTTGGCTTCATGAGCCTCAGATCAGTTGAGAGCTTTGGAGAGATCTTTCGAGGTGGTTCTCTAAGTGTTGTGCTTCAGCTCCTTTCTTTATTTCCTTAAGCAATGTTCCATCCCAAGTTGTAGTACATCGTCCTTGAGGCTGTGCTTCAGTATGGACTTCGATATTGCAATATGGACTTCGGTTTCGAAGTGCAGGGACCTCGGCTTGTTTGATTTCCTCATATCTTGGCCTCAGTAGTCTTATTTTGACTTTCTTGTTGACTATTTGCTTACGTGACTTACCACGTGGTGCTTTTTCTTCGAGTCTTTGAGGCGAGGAGTAACGATATGGTACTTTGAAATTGAAAATTTGAATTAAAAATTCCAAACCAAACATCAAACGGTTGAATTGGCCTGATAACCAATTATTCACGCTTCCCTCACTTACCAATATTACCTTGGCTTGTGTTGTGCAATGACTATTTTACACTTGAAATTTCTCACCTAAGCTTATCCATCTCTTTCCCACTACCTTACAATTGAAGGCCAAAATAGTCTTTTGACTAGGTAGTGGGTATTGACATTTGAGGTTGCATGTCCGTTGGAGAGTCGTAATTGCTCTGCCGAACGCTAATATTTAAATGAAGAAGTGCCCCACTTTTTAGTTGCTAAAAGAAAAGGGGATCAAACACGCTCGTAATATTTCTTTGCTGGTTCAACGATGTCTAATCGTCTTTATGAAAATGCTTTTAACATATTGGGAAGAACCTAGAAATAGCAGGAACGAGTTGTACAGTTGAAGAATCTCGAGCTGGTTGGATTCTTGTCATTTTTCCCGTAATTTCAGACACTGATTTTTACGAGGACTTGACCCCGATTGAACTCCCATGTAAATGATTTTTGTCCTATTACGTTAAAAGGCACCAAACAATATCCCAAAATGCCCCCCCATCCACTTGCCTTCATTAATAATTCAAGGATGCTAATGTTTGTCGTATTTTTGCATACATACATACACACGCATGCACAAGTGTATAATTCTTGCTAACCATAACCGACATGGTCGAAAAAGTCAAGTAACCAACGTATTACAGTTAACTACGATTATTTAAAGGGCGGTTGTATTGATAATGGTATACAATTTTGTTTATAAGGGCATTCTATTTTAATTGTATTAAAGATTTATAACTTTTATTGATTATAATAATTATGTCATCGACTTTTTTCACCCATCTTGTTCTTGATGACGGTTTTTATCCAAAAATCTTGTTAAGAGAGAGTAAAAGATTTATCAATAAAGCTTCAAGTATAAGGAAATATTGACAGAATTGATATCGATGTTGACGTGACCAAATCTGAATGACCTTTTTTCCCATCTTCCAATGCTGCCAAGTATTGTCTACCAAAATTTCTTGTAAAAAAATGTGTACCTATAGCATGATTCAAGATTTATTCACTATCACTTATTTTAAATAACCAAAAAATACAAAACTGCAACTATATATTTTTCAATCATTTTACTTATAGCACTGAAGTATTTATAAAATTTTAGTATGGTCATTATAGTACATTTCTTATTCATATAGTCACTGAAGATAATACTTGTTTTACTAATAATTACTCGATTAGTAAAAGTAAGGGAAAATCTTAACCTTTGTTAAAGGTGCAAATATCTCCTTGACATGTTGAATCTTGGCACCTTACTCAACTTTTAATTAATAAAGTAAGAAGAAGTAGTTGTGGATGGAATTTGTAGACATTAAAATATGCATTGAGTAATAATTCAATCAACGTGACGTGATAGTGTCCACTATGGATCTATTCGCATTTTTTTGTGTTGGACTTTCATCCAAAAGACTTCATGCTAATTGAGAGTGACCATTCCACTTGAGTCTCATCTTTCTTTTCCAAATGATGTGCGAATACGGATGTTACATTGATCCCACCTTAGGGGGGCCTGACATCCTCGTTAACCACACTTCCGACTGGGCTTAGACTTCAATACCATTTGTAACTTTCCAATTTATTTAGTATGATATTGTTCGCTTTGGATCTAACTCGCATGATTTTGTTCTTGAACTTTGACCCAAAAATCCTTATTAGCAGTAGTATTTTCACTTATAAACGAACATTTACCAACCATGCGAAATTGTGGGTATCACACGTTGAATGATAACTCATATACTTTTTTTTGCTACAATGATAACATACCTTTATTTATAATAAAATAGAAAAATAAAACAGGAATTAAGAAAATGTAAGTCTGCCAACCATTGCTTTCCCCAATATATTACAAATGCATCGAGTGGAGGTGGATACTGGTAAAGATGAAGATTTTTCTTTGTTTTTTATTTTATCTTTTTTCAATTTTTACTAATTTGAATTGAAATTAAATACTGGCGTGTTTGCACGTGCCATTTTAACGTCTATTCATCCCACTTGATCCGTTGATAAAAGTTTTAGGATCTTGGTGTCAAGATTTGAAGGGTAGGGATCCATTTGCATGTTTCGTAACGATAGAGACCTCAACTGTAATTTTCTCCTGAAAGCAATGTAAATATGAGTGACAAATAATGAAACTGAGTTTAGTTACCATGGTCCAAGTGAAATTATTATCAAATATTTACTTTTTCTTTTTGTCTTCATTTAATTACAATGACAGTTTATAAAGTTCGAAAAATATACTGCTTCCAACTTTATGTTCTTTACGAATCCATTTATTCACTGCTCATTTCTTGCCAAACATTTGAAAAGCAGCGAAAATTTAATGCATACTCTATTGCTAATCTTGAATTTTAAAATAATTAAGAAATATATTTTACAATTTAAAAAGTTTAAAATTTCCAAATATTTGCAACTTTAATAAAACTAACAAATTTGACCCATGTTTGGTGGGATTAAAATTAAATTTTAATAAAAGTAGATGAAATATATCGTTAAAAAATTAAAATATTAAAAATTTCATAAAATGTATAATTAATATTATTATTTTTAATTTAAATTTTAATTCCTACCCATGTTTGTGCTAAATATATAATTAATTATGCTCACTAAAGTATTTGAAAATTGATGTATATTTTAATTCCTACCCCCTTCCTTGC
This sequence comes from Fraxinus quadrangulata, assembly GCA_903798255.1. Taxonomy (NCBI): domain Eukaryota; kingdom Viridiplantae; phylum Streptophyta; class Magnoliopsida; order Lamiales; family Oleaceae; genus Fraxinus; species Fraxinus quadrangulata. The sequence goes on along the minus strand of CAIGRB010103685.1, from coordinate 27,224 downwards.
ACACAGTTTGTATTCCCCCTCGTGTCGCCGCCCTATCTAATTCTACATTCTTAAAAATCTGAACTCCAATTCAAAAACGCTCTCTCTCTCTCTCTCTCTCTCTCTCTCACACACACACACACACACAGCCATTAATGCACTTTGCCTTTTTCTTTCTAAAACTACATGTTTGTATAGATGCTCTCTTTCTCTCTCACTTTGTAACACAAAAGTTATATATGTATGTATAGGCGCAAACACACAATCTCTTTCTCTCCCTAAAACGATATGTACGTGTAATCTCTCTCTCCTTCACACTCAAGATATGTATGTATGTATGGGCGCAAACGCACACACGCACACTCTAGAATGTGCTTGTCCATTTGTATGTATATACGAAGATCTGCCTGATGTTGATTTTTTTTTTTTTTTGGAAATTTTGGCGTAGATGTTCAAAATGAGCTGAAGAGAAGCTAGGGTATAAAGGCGATGGATTTCGAGGTGGTGTCGTGCTTTTTGCCGATAATTCCGATCTAATTTATATTTTTCTGTCGTTTCTCGGAAACTGCTGTTTCTTTTTTTCTCTTTTTGAAAGAGAAGAAAAATAGTTTCCTTTTTCTTTTTAGTTTGCTTTTGTCTGTTTTGGCATTTGAATTTTTGGAAAAGAAAATGGAGAGAGCTCGGCATAGGAAGTCCAAAAGTGCTACAAGTATTGAAGGTAAAATCTTTTCCATTGACTATACATTTTGTTAGAATAGTATTTTTCAAATGTTTGTTTTCAATGGTTAAAGCACTTTGGTCTTCTTGAAGAGAAATTTTGTTTTGTGTAAGAGACCAAAACTTCTTCTTCTTCTTCTTCTTCTTCTTCTTTTTTTTTTGTAGTTTGGTTTAATGAATTTTTCTATTTCAGTCTTTGAAGATAATTAGACGATAAAAGTATAAGAGGAAAATATTGAATTTGTTCTTCTTTGGCTTGTTTTCCTTTTTAGGAGAAATTTGAAATGTAAAGCTTTCGATCTCTGAAAATGAGAAAAGGGAAATTGAGACCTTTAATTTTTTCTTCCCCTTCATTATGATGATTTATCAAGATGATGTCTCATATTTCAGAAAATTTGTAGTGTTTTCTCTGAACTCTTGCTCCCGAAATTTTCTTATATTAATCGGAATCTCTAAGCTAAGAAAAGGGAAGAGGCCGAGGAATTTTTATTAACTCATTATGATTGCTACTTTCACGACACTTTCAAAGTTTAATGGAATTATTTTGATATTTTTCGATTACACTTCTTGTTGTTATTTTTTAAATTATACTTCTTGTGTGAACTTTTTCGTCATTGAATAGTCTGTTTAGTAAGCAATGAAAAAGAATCTGTATTTAGCTGTTAAATTTCTTGCTGTTGTTAAAGTTTATAATTGACATTAACATGCTTTTACAAAAGTAAGTGTTCTAGCAAGTGTAATTAACTAGGGACCTTTTTTTCTGTAGTGGATCAGCATTATTTTATTCCCTTTTTCTTGTAGAACTTTCTTCTTATGATGAATTAACATTGTTGAGCCCAGTCCTTCAGGAGAACATGTACTAATTTTATTCAGATTTTCTTTTGAATTCTATTTAAGCGCATCTTAGAATTTTGAATTTTCCCAATCTTTAAAATGATTCTGTCAACATATAGTTTGTATTTTTAGACTGAGAAAAGAGAATTTTGTATTTTGTTTTCCTGCTTTTAATGAAATGATAAGAGTCTGTTATAGTTGATTCAATTAGTTTACAATTTTGGTTGAATGTATCTTATTTGATTCGTTTGTAGATCTGCATCTAGAGAACTCTTTCCTTTGACAAAATCCTTCAGAATGATTAGTGATAGGTAGCTTGCAATGACCTTTATAAGTCTTATAATCAACTTCTTATTATTTGGACTTCTCCAGGAATTCGACAAAGTGAGAAACACAAAGCTGCTCCGAGACTGTCTTCTGATTCTCGAACTCATGTTGGTGGAACCACTGGGAATGATATGGTGTGTATATGTGTATTTTGATTTGTATGATTTGTTGTTAGCCCTCCGAATCTCTAGTAATCATTGACGTTGCTATTCACATGCAAAGATATTTTATAACTTTCTTTTCCATAGCAACTCTTAATATTTAATAACTTAAAATTGACCGATGCAGTTCATGCTTGAGCTGGGGCAAAGATCTTTGAAACAAGCCACTGGAACACCAATGAAGAAGTTACTGGAAGAAGAAATGTCAAAAGAAATTGAAGTTAAAAGACGATCACCGAGTGTTATTGCCAGATTGATGGGTCTTGACGGGCTGCCATCTCCACGGCATGTTCATAGACAACAAAGGAGTTCTTCAGATAACTATCAACAGAAAAATGTGTCAATGAGCATCCAACATAGTGGCCAACTACTTGATGGCAAATCAAGTAGGAGAACCTCAATGGAGCGTCAAGAATTCAAGGATGTGTATGAAGATATGGAAGCATCTCACATTGCGAGTCGGCGTTATTCATCAAGATGGAGTGCAAACACAGAGCTTATAAAACCTGAGCCTGCACTCAATCTGCAGAAGTTAACGAATGCACAACATCTTTTCACTGATGAAAAGCTTCTAGGTTCCAAAGACTGTTATGAAACATTTGAGTTGGTAGACCCAAATAAGGACTTATTCCAGAAATTTCCTCAGCATCCAGATTCCTTATTTGTAAAGCATATTCATGATCTAGAAGTTGATCCTTCCAGTTCTCTTCGTGGTCATATAAAAGTTCTGAAGCCATCAAATTCTGCTAAGTATGAAAACAATGCCAAGGCATGGAAATCAGAGAGAGGGATTTCATGCAAAAATGACATGACCTCTCTCCAGAAACGTGAAGATGACCTTTTACTTCACCCACATGATTGCCATATAGCTCATATTTCTTGCAAGCCACCAAAGATTCAATTAGAAGAGATGAAAGGCAGAAACACTCTTCCCACGAGGATTGTTGTTCTCAAGCCAAACATTGGAAAGATACACAGTGCTTGTGCATCTGTTTCATCTCCTGATTACTTACATAATTACCCCTCCAACTTTAGGAAGCTCACAGAATATAGAAGTGTCGGAGCTACTGAAATACTATATGGGAAAAGGAGAGATTCATCTGATGACGTAGGATCCTTGAAGCCCCTGTCAAGTGACGCTAGAGAAATTGCTAGGGAAATTACAAGGCGAATGAGGGATGGTTGTGATGGATTCATTGATCCAACATCTTCTGGAGTCAGAGGATATGCAGGAGACGAGAGTTCTTATGATGCTTATGAAAGTGATTCTGCGAGTGAATCGGAGGATTTTAAATTGTCATCTAGAAACTCACGCCGTTGTAATAACCAGTATAAATATTCATCTTTTGGTTCAATTGAGTCATCTGTAAATAGGGAAGCAAAAAAGAGACTTTCTGATAGGTGGAAGACAACTCATAGATGTCAGAATTTGGAAATGGTTGGTAAAGCTAGCACACTGGGTGAAATGCTTGTCAAACCCGATAGAGAAACAAGGCCTAAATGTTTGAACGCTAAGGATGATAGGGCAAGTGATCAGAATACAAGCACCGATGGAGCTGCAATTTGGGATGTTCCTTTGGGCATTAGCAGTACGGATGGTTGGAAGGATGAGCGTAATAGAATTTGTTCTAGATCGAGGTCCCTTTCTCCTTCTGCGAGTGGCAAAACTCGCAGAAGAACTTATTCTGCAACTCTGGCCGAAGACCAATATCTGATGCATAATGACAGTGTCAATTGTGGTAGAAGTGAGTCTGTGAAGGGAAACCTAAGTTGGAAGGAAGATATTTCATCTAAAGATATAAAATGCAGGAGCCAGAAACCTTCCTGTCATCACAAATTTACCAATGAAACAGATTCTTCAGCAGAATCCAATTTTGAGATCCAAACAGAGATGAACTTTGAAACAATCCCAAGTGAAAAGCAATCCACATCTCAGATCTTTGCAAAAGATGGCACCTGTACAACTCCTGTTCCCGATGCAAAGACTGCTGCTCAACATGGGGGTATAACCTTGTCTTTAAAATATTCTGAGTTGCAATTGAAGCAATCATCTTCGGAGGTAGAAAATGACAAAAATATTGCTTGTGACAAAGAGGATTCTAGTTTCCAGGTTTGGATATTCACTTTCTTTTAACAAAATTACTAATGCTACATGCATGCTGCAAATACGAAACCTTGTAATTTCTGTAGCACGGACACTTCAACTAAGGCAACGTGTCCGTATCCGACACGTGTCGATACCGACACTTATTGAACATTCTACCATAAATATTTTTCTTTTTTTATTAAAAATATTATATATCTTTAACTCAAAATTATTAGTAAATAACAATATAGGTACTCATATTTAAAAGATTTCAATAAAAAAAAATTAATAACAAGTATAAAATTAAATTTGTGCTATATAAATGAAGAATTTTAAAAAATTTAATCAACGTGTCGACAGTGTGTTGTGTCAATACTTTTTAAAAAAATCGCGTGTTGACGTATTCGACACGTATCATGTTGGACACACGTGTCTGTGTCGATACATCACAGCTTGTAATCATGCTTCTTTTATTAACACGTTTTCCATAGCCCCTCTTAACATAATTAAGTAGGTTTGATTTCTTGTTTTCTCATTGTACTTGAAATAACTGCATTAAACTGAGTAAGGCTTTACATTTGCTACTGTAAATTATTGCACTTCCTATAAATAGAAACACATTTCCTTGTGCTATAGAAACACTTTACGTGCATGGAAATCCTTTACCTAGCCACATTGTTTCTATTCTATGTTCATCCCGAGTTCCTTCCATACAATGCCAGAGTATGTATTAGATGATTATTTCTACTGCAAATTATTGCACTTCCTATATATAGAACCACATTTCCTTGTGCTATAGAAACACTTTCTGTGCATGAAAATCCTTTGCCTAGCCACATTGTTTCGATTCTATATTCATCTCAAGTTCCCTCCATACAACGCCAGAGTATGTATTAGATGATTATTTCTTTCAAGTCAAGCTGTGTGAATATCTTCCGCTTTCTGGTAGCAGTTGGTTAAGTTGCACAAGAGTCTAATGTTTCGCTGTCTACAAGTTCTAAGCTGGTCTATATTCTTGTAATGAATTGATAGAATGCTGCTGGAGATGATTAAGGTTGAATTAGCCAATTTTTGGCTCATGTTTATGAACTGTTTATACACAATTAAGCTACTTTTTATCCACACATTTCGATGACCCACGAGTACTATCCACCGCTCGTTTATGTCTATTTATAATTTAAGCCCTTGTTTGACTATTTTTTATTTTATTTTATTTTTGGAAAGAATGAGTTTTCGAATAGTAAATCTTGGGAGAATGTGTGGTTTAAAAGTAAGAAAAAATTTTGGGTTGACATGAAGAATATTTTATTGTGATAATGTATGGTTGAAAATGAGTATGAGAAAAAGGAATGAGAAAGAATGGTTGTCAAACAAGGGCTAAATTGTTTATCAACACTTCCACGCATGCTCTTACATGTTACTAAGTTATCTTACTACCTAGAGTTGGTTATTTCCACATGGGATATTTTGCATGAATGTTGTATTATTTGATTTCCATTCAGTTGAGTCGCTGCAAATTATTTCTCTATTTTATAGTTTCCTGACCTTGTGCAGTCATTCTACCAATATACAGGACTAGAAACCTTCAAAAAATATACGAATAGAGACTTTTTGATGAAGTCATGGCAGACTATTAGTTTCAATCTTGCAAGCTACTAGAATATGCTTGCTTCTAATTCATTAATATGTTATTTAAGATTGAATAAGAATAATAATAGGATTTGCCTATACCAATACAAGGTCATCCTGGAGTTGTGCGCTTAGCTTAACAAGTTACTTGTGCAAAGAAATGAGTAACACTGATGAGTTAGATATTCAGTCAAGTATTCTAATTGGCTTCTTTGAAACATTTTTTTGCAAACTATTCTTCATCTCAAGCTTATTTATGATAACACTATTCTTCATCTCAAGCTTATTTATGATAACATCTTGCTAGCACATTTAATTTTCCTAATTGCTTTGCATTTTCATCATTTTAATACGTGAAAGCTGTTTAACTGAATTGTGAGCGCTTTATTCAACTACAAAATTCATGTGAGCGGATAATGATGTTTCAGGAACCGTTGGAGGGACTACGCAAACAAGCTTCTGCTTCCATGCAGTTTCCAGGAGCCGAGCCAGATTCTTCAGAGAGCTCTAAGAATGCTGATTATCATAGTCCAGTTTCAGTCCTGGATGTCCCTTTTACAGAAGATATATCATCTAGTTCTGAAAGCTTTGAGAGAGTCAGTGCTGAACTTCATGGTATGAAGCTCGTTATTATTTTAAGAATTTACCTGTGTGTGTAACTCTTGGTAATGAAGTCATTGCAAGTTCCAGTATATGAATAAAGTGTTTGATAGATATATATATTTTTTAACTATAGAGAGCATCGTCATTTGGCTCGAGTGAATTACAAGAAAAATTATTTGAAGGTGATTAAAATTTTTCCATGCAGGGAAAGGAATGACCTTTTATAATCTTTTCACCTTCTACAAGGAGCATAACCTAAGTTTAAATGGTGCCAATGAAAATTATCGCTGAGATTTAGTTCAAACACATGGTAGCAGTATATTGTCTATTTAACCATTGTTTACAGAGACTGGTACTTCCTTTCTGTCATTTCAACCCCACCGTTTTGAATTTTACACATTGTTTGCTAAAGCCTTCAATATTAACCACGATTCTTATAGTCATTTTTGTGAATGGCAATCACAAATAGTTCTTCATCTGTCTGAATATGTATAGGTTCTTTCATCTTTGCGTCCTTGTGATTGTAGAATTTTCTACAGACATTTTGCTTTACTAGAGTCATGTGCTTCAGTCGTCCATGCTCATTCTTGCAGTACGCTCGTTCTCTTTTGTTCTCATATGAATGTCTTTTTTAACTCTTTTATTTTCTACTACAATTGTAAAATTTTATGTACCTTTTCTTGTAGAATTGCGAATGCAGCTGCAGCTCCTCAAGTTGGAATCAGGAGCATATCCCGAAGTACCTGCACTTATTTCAAGCGAGGAAGACGGTGCACAACATTTGTTAATGGATTCAGAGCAAAACCAAGAGAGAGGAGCCGAAGTCTGGGAAGCTTCATATGTTCTTGATGTGCTGATCAACTTGGGTTTTGAAGAATCTGACCTCGATTTCTTTAGAACAACATGGCACTCCCCGGAATGCTATTTGCATCCTGAGTTGTTTGATAACCTTGAGAAGAAATATAGCGATGAGAAAATGGAGTCAAGGTCTGAAAGGAGGTTGCTGTTTGACAGAATAAATTCAACAATTGTAGAAGTTAATCAGCTGCTCGTTGACTCCTTCCCGTGGGTTATGCCAAAACTAATGGGAGTTGATTTGAAGGGGCCAAAGCAAGTGATCAGAGATAGTCTTCAGAAGTTGCTTTCCCACCAAGACTTTCATGCCATAGGTAAAACACCGGAATTAATACTTGACGGGGATATGCAGTGGTTTGGATTCAAAGGAGAAATCGACGTGATAGGTAACGAAATTGAGAAATTGTTGATAGATGAAATGATAACAGAGATTCAAACTTTGGAAGTTTAGAACAAACTGTTAGTCTTGGTTATATAGACAGATGAACACGTCTGTTTAGAACTATAAAAGGAATAACAAAATTCGAAATTTATTTCCAAACTTAGGATTCTATGTGTGCGCTTTATTTAGCTCTGTTTATGAAGTCGCAAAGCTGTTTTCCATTAGATCATGCATAAACTTGTGAGCATTTTGAAAGAGCATGGATGAATTCGTAGCCAAGCTTTTTGAACATAAAATTATGGGTTCACTTTTAGATTTATTTTCTTGAAATAACAGTGTGGTTGAAAATAAGTTTAAAAAATCTCTGCCAAACAGGGACTTATTCATAATTACAAATTAAAATCTCAGTATAGTTGAAATAAATAGAAGTGACAGCCCAGAAAAATTAATCTCAACAATTAAAAATATTATAAGCTTAAAACATGTTTGTTCTATTATCTCCAAAAATTTTATTGACCTTTAAAATAATTCAAATAGATCTTACTACAGGAAAAAAAAATTATTTACTCAAAGAAATAAAGGAACGAGTTAAAAAACTTATTTAAACTTCCATTAATTATTTGATTAATCAAGAATCCACTTATCATACAAGGGAAAACATTGGCAGCATGATAAAATATTTTTCGCTCCTGATGGCAACAACAGGCGTACACAAATCCTTCTTGCCATCCATTGCATAGGTCCATTCTTCTCAAACAAGATGTTTTGTTAAAGGTAAATTTGAATTCTCGTCACACATTGCTCCACTTAACATGATAAATAAAATTGCTACTAGAAAAATTATATTTGAAGGTTATTTCGAGCTACTCATCTCTTTTATGTTTAACCATCAATAATATGATTGACGCCCCTTATATAGGTAGTTAATTTATACTCGTGACATCGAATGTTAAATTATTTTTTCCAACTACGATGAATTAATGTATAAATTGAACTAATCTCTACTGCAATCTCATTGAATATTATAAGATTATGTAATTTGGATGTGCTCAAATCATTCACGTGTTTGTATTTAGAATGCTAATTCAAAAAAAAAAAAAAAAGGAAGTTTGCACCAAAGTGGTAACTTTAAGGTTTAGAGAGAGCTCAGAATAATAAAATTGTGATGAATTCTTAAATCCACTAAATATTCTGTTCAAGTAATTAGTTATGAACTCTTTTAATTAAAACCGACCTTAGCTCAGTTGGTAGAGCGGAGGACTGTAGTCGTTGCTGTTATCCTTAGGTCGCTGGTTCGAATCCGGCAGGTCGGATTTTTTGCAATTTTTTATTGTTCATTAAAATAATATTTTGGGTTGTGTTGATTTGTTCGCTTAAGGAAAATTTACACAAAAAGCAATAATTGAGATTATAAATTGAATGGTGTTAGCCTTTAATAAAAGGATAAAAACTTAACAAATAATATTTATAGATTTGTATACAAAGTTTTTCCAATTTTTTTTTCACATAATTCGTTTCTCCATCGAAACGATTATGATTGTTAATTGAGAGTATGCCGATTATGGTCAATTTTTTAATCATATGTCAAAACAATTCTTTTTAACTTTCATCCTCGAATATCATAATTCATAATTTAAGCTCTTCAATAAACATCGAGAACGGAATGGTAAAACATTTGAGAGGTAAAAGATTAATTAGTTTCAAGAAAGTACAGAACTAAAGGCATAAATTACCAAATTCATAAAAAAGAACCATCATCAAGCCAAGCCTTAATTTAAACCATCAAGAAGATGAAACTTTCATCTAGTGATAATTAATTCAAGCACCAGCAGCTCCTTTGTAACTGAATTCTGGGGTGGTGAAATTGAGTGGTGAAAGTGAAGATGATAGTGTTGGAGGCCATAATTGGGCATTCTTCACCTTCGATATACTTGAAAGAACCTCCAATGGAGTCACGTCCCCAATCACTGTCACTTTCTTTGCTGCAAAGTCTATGTCGAAAGATTTCACCCCTGCTTACCATATTAAGCATCAGTCAAGGAAGAAAGAACAGAAGACAAAAACGTGACAGAGTAGTATGCTTATCCTCTCGACTCAACACCTACCTTCACAAGTATATTGGAATTCCACTTAATATTCTTACGATACAAGGTGATTTGGAGGCCAATATTTTTATGGGTCGTGTTATACTTCTAGAACTTAATTTTACTGTACACTTATTCTCTAGATCGACCTTTGAAGGGTTACTTAGTATTCCATTAAATATATTCTCCATCGACTTTTAGAGGGTTCTTTTTCTTTGTTATTGTTATCCAATTTCCATCTAATTTAACTTGTCAAAATGCTAGTTTCGTTTTCAAACAATCAAATGTTCAGTAGCCCCACCGCCTCACTCCACACCAGTGTTCTAAAAAACGTGCTAGGCACGAGGTGCAGGCGAAACGCCTCACACTGGCATTAAGCGCAAAATTAAAATAATATTAAAAATAAGAAAACGCTTTTTGGGGCCTAGGATCGTAAAGTTCGAAGGCTGGCCTCCAAGTCTAGCCACGCTTTTTAGAACAATGCTTCACAGACACAAAAACAAAAAGAAGAAGAAAGTTGAGAGAAATGAAGAGCACTAAATATGCATACCTTCCATTCTAGAGATATGTTTTCGCATTTTTCTCTCACATCCTCTGCAGTGCAGGGATACTCTAAGAACAACCACCTGCAACCAAATATTCAAAATCACTTCATGATTTAAATCAATTATAGAGTTAAGGGTATTGGTATTTTATAGTGATTAGTGTTAAAAGGGTAAAATCCGACATTAATTAAATATGGAAAAAAACAATAATCAACGTATAAAAATTTGGACTGTCCCTTTAAAAAGGACGATCTTCTAAGACGGAACTGAAGACTCAGGAGACAGATAAAACAACACATAAAGCAAGACAAAATTATAACAAAAATACATTATATGAACACGTTAAATGGAGAATTGAGAGTGAAGAAAACCTGTTCTGGAGATTCAGACAAAGAGGGTAGTTTTCCATCACATGATTCATCTGTTTTAGACTTGGAAGGTTCATCATGAACCAATTTCAGAACCGGGTCGAAATCCGATAAGACGTCCAAGAAAGCTTTATCATTCAACAAGTATCTAGTTGAACCAGCAGGGCTTATAAAATCTCCTGGCTTGGTGCAACTCCAGCTCTTCCTTACAACATTAGTACTATTATCAACTCTTTCATCCTTTCTCTTTAATTTTTCATCCTCCAGTTCGAGGATTTTCTTTTTCTTGGCTTCATCATTTCCCTTCAAAGGGTTCTTCTGATTAGAATGGTGTTTTCGAGGTTTGGGAGTGAGTTTTGGGTGAGGACTGAGAGGTGGGAGTGGATTTCCATTTCTTCTCGAGTCTCTGATGATGGGATTGTATCGGTCGATGGCTCGACTGCTCCCGAGTTGAGCAGTGGAGGAGGAGGAGGAGGAAGAGGAAGATGATGAGGCTTCACTCATGTTGGGACATATGGCTGTTGCAGCTTGAGATGTACAGAATATATGGATTCCTTTCATCTTTAGATGAAAGTGCTGAAATGATAAGAGTTAGAATAAAAGGTCTAGGGAATCTGCTGCAATATTGTGTAAACTTGTGGGGGGCAGAAACAAAGAGACTTTTCTTGCTAAGATTCTTGGGGTTAGCTGTTCGGCTTGAGCTCTTGCCATGGAGAGAGAGAGAGAGAGAGGGAGAGAGAGGTGTTCTATTCTAATATAACGAAATGATACATACAATGTATCTATGTATTCATATATAGGATGTAACAGTTTATACTGATTGTCAACCTATCGCAACTCTCCTCATTTATTTTGGTGGAGAACAAATAATTATACGTATCATAGGTTAAAAACCAATCATGTCCCTATTAAAGATAACCCTTATTCCGAGTAATAATAAATAGAGCCGAAAAACATCTACAACTACAAGTTCACTTAATAGGGAACGGGTGTACAATATTCTTTTCACGTCTCTCACACATTCAAAAGTGAGTCTCTAGAACCCTTTACATAGAAATATTATGACGACTTAATACATGTATGGAATACTCAATACACCGATACATAGTTGAAGGTCAAAATGTACAATGTGAGTTGGCTCCGCCTAGATGAACTTCAAACAGTGGCAATCCTAGAGTACAACAAGGAAGCATACGATGAATTAAAATGGAAAATGATAACATTTTTGAAAGAGTCCGAGGGTGACACTCGTGGACTGGATTCTCTGCAGAATTTAGTGACAGTTCCCTCATAATTCAGATATAAACTATTCGGGCATGTAAATTTTACAGTAATTTAATTCGTGCTGTCAGCATGGGATGTGGATCCGACCAATTTTAAATGAAAATTTCAGAGGAAAACTGTTTGTTGATGAGTTTGATGTTTGGACTGGAATCAAAGCAATGGATAAATTATCCTCGGCGTGCATGCTCAAGGACAGAGTACTGTAGAGCCTGCTTGATATTGTTTTAGGTAGTAGGATTATGGCTTGGAATTAAACTGTAACCCCTTCTTTCGTCCATCCTCGAGGCTGTAAAAAATGAGGAGTTCGAAAGTTAAAATTGCAGTTACAGAGATATCGACTCTTTGCCACATTATCTCAAGTGTAACAAGTATCAAATTTCATTTCTAGAAAATGGGAATAATAGAGAAATGTGTTGAGATGCCTTTGGAACATATGCTTCAAAAAATCATCTGGAAAATTGAATGAATGAGACACAAAGCCACTTTGCTTCTCTGTAATTAAGCAAGGATTCTGGTTGACAAATCCATGGAATCAGATGCCTTTGAGCAGTTCACTTTCTGCTCTTCTTTTCCTTTTCCCTTTATATCTCCTCCAACCATATCACGCGAACTCTAACTCACTACCCCTTTATTCTTCTGACACGTTCTGTTAGGAGGATTGGATAATGTTGGGACGTGAAATGAAGAAAAACCTATGATCTTGTTAAATATATGTCGTCATGTCTTATATTGCGTACCAAACATGCATTTATGTATTTCAAGTCACATAAAACCATCATAAGGAACTGTACAAAATTGGATTCATATCAAAGCCTAATCAAATTTGCAGAATTCTTAACGTGACTTATTGCAAAGATTCGTAAAAATAAAAAATGAAGATGTCAATGCACTATTCTAGAAGAAAACATACACAACATGCTTTCAATCTGTACATGCTATTTTAACTGTATTCTTCATTTGTTTCCCTTCCCTTCATCTTCATTCAAGATACGATTTCGAAAATCATTGACCATCAAAGGCAGGCCCTCACGCAAGGAAATCTTTGGTTCCCAGTTTAGAAGATCTTTTGCTTTACTAATATCTGGCTTCCTCTTATGAGGATCATCAGCAGTGTTTTCCTTGAATTCAATCGTTGCACTGGAATCAATGGTTTCTTTGACAACCTGTTATTACCGAAAAAGGTGATTTAATCATGTCAAAAACTAGATCCTAGACCCATCATTAGATAAGAAAGTATCATTGAGGGAGCCCAAAGATCACAAACCTCGGCAAGCTCTAACATTGTGAACTCTCCAGGGTTACCCAAGTTGAACGGTCCGATGTGGTCACTTTCCATTAGAGCCGCTAATCCATCAACCTGATATCAAGATAATAAATATCGTTCTGTATTAAACAACATTTAGTTTTTCCTCATTCTGGTTTCAACACAACAAATTGTGACTTGCATACATTACAGTTTTGTTTGTTGCGGATCTTATATAGTTTGTACGTTTCAGATTGAAAATTAGTTACAAATCATCATAAGGCATGTTTAACTCATGCTTGAATGAATCTCTTGCGCACTTGATGGCAAATAGTTGTAAATAATGCATGGGTGAGTAATACACATGTCAATTCAATAGAGACAGTCAGCACTGAGTACCATATTCTGGGAGTCTTAGAAATTTTGTCCAAATATTGAAGACGAATTGGAAGTCTTGAGCATGTTTGGCAGTTTGGCTAAGGTTAAAAGTAAGTCAACTATCTTAACATATTTGAATGCGTTATCTTTTTCTTATAACTTAGACAAGAAAGTAATGGTTACTTTCAAAATTAATATTTTATTTCCAACTTTGACCTAGAAAAACAATTATTTATACTAAACCATTCTTATTTACCTATAAGTAACTATTTAAGCTTCGCCAACACGCACAACTTCCACCCACAGACCCCTTCAGAATTCAAGCCCTCTAGGTTTTAACTGCCTTAAAAACTTGCTACCGTACTTGAATGTGCAACCGTACTCAACTAACTGATAGTCATGACGATTAAAAGAGGTCGACAGTTTTTCAATAGCAAGAATTTCCTAGTCGAGTAAAGTACATGAACAAATGAGGCAGTGCCAGAAACCAGGTTAATAACACATAATACTACATACCAAGTCAGAAACGTATTGAAAGCTTCGGGTTTGCTTCCCATCCCCATAAACTGTCATTGGGTGCTTACGTATGGCCTGCAGAATGCAACAGCTTTCAGAATAAGAACTCTGGTGAATGTAAGAAAGGTAATCTCGTAGTGAACTATTTGGGGCATCTTTATCAAGCCATTAGGATATGCAACAGAGAGGACAAACCTGTGAAACAAAGTTGCTGACAACACGTCCATCATCAAGACACATACGAGGCCCATATGTATTAAATATACGTGCAATGCGCACCTGCAGATCAAGAGGAGCATGATTAATCACAACAGTAATTAAATCCAACTTGGGATGCGATTTTCCAAGTAGAGGGGAGAAGAAATTTCGTTCTACAAGTACAAATCTCAATCATAGGTATCTTTGGCTCGTGGAGAAGCTATAAAATGAGCAACTAGATTACCCTGTACTTCCCCAGAATCTTGAGCTGTTATACTATTGTCTAAAAATAATAATCCCAAATCCTCAAACTATCAACTTAGACTAAGTAGTGAAAAGTCTGGTTGTCATGCAGAACAAACTTTAATAGATATTCCCACTTTATTTTCGTGAAGTTAGCCGATGCTTATTCCCCAAATACAGTCATTGCTTCTTCTCTGGAAAAATATATTCACGACCGGTGGGCCTTCTACCTCCATGCACATTGCGGAAAATTCTTCTTTGCTGCCTCGTGTAGGAGTCTGGGCCATTTTTCAATCTCTGTCCCAGTGTGACTGATCATCCTCTTGGACCAGCGGAGACACTACATTTGAGCATTTCATATCCTGAACAATGATGTCATTACCATTTTTACCTACCAGAACTTGAGAGGAGAAAAAATAAAGCATTTTTTTCTCAAATAGCAAGGAGCCATAACCATGCAGCTAAAATCCATGGTTTCTCAATTTTTTGGTAAATAAACTTCAACTTCTTTCTCCCCAGCCCCATCCCACCTCAAAAGAAGTAAAAATAAAATTTCCAGTTGGCAGGTCTCTCTATAGTTTCCCTCCTCTAACCATTCTCAACTACTTTAGTTCCACAACTCATTTGGGTTTATCAGTTTGTTGGTGAATGCATAGTGATCAAGCCAGTGACATGCTCAAGTAAGGTGAAGGGTCAATGAGATTAATATTATTCATGAAAAAATTGGAAGCAAATGTAGCATGTGCAGCAGCTATATGCTTATAAAATTATGCAAAACCAGAATGTTCATCGAATTTCTTGCTAATTACGATTGTTTAGGGGAGATAATGGATTGTATGCATTACAATGGATTTAAATATTGGAGTAGCGACAACCAGAGGCTTGTTGTCAGGAGGATGATTTGCAAGAGTGGCCATAAGATGAGGTGGATGGTGCATATAAGGACTGGTGGATTGTGGTGGTGAGACATTCTTCTGATTGGTTTTCAGTGTTCAGTGGTGGTGACGATTTAACACGAGGGGAAGGTGTGAATTGGAAATTCAGACAAGCCTTTTTTTTTTCTGCTGACTCTATTCATAGGTGAGAAAAGAATGAAATAATGCTTGGTGTTGTTTTGAAAATTTGACATTTCTCAATGGTAGAGGATTAGTTTGATCATTTCCATGAACAGCATTCGGAGCTTACAGACAGACCAACATAAATCAGAATAGAAAGGCTATGGTCTAAATAATTGGTTAAAATCCTTCCTAAGAATACTAGAAGCCTGGAAAATCTAATTGGACTTGATCAAACGTACCAGGAAACATTTGCTAACCTGGATGCGAAAATGTGTTTGAACTTAATCAGAAATGCTGAAAAATTCTCACCTACACTAGATGCCAATTTCGTGGCACATAAACCTAACATCGTCACAGACAAAGCTCGCAGATATGATACATGATAGATCACGTGCAAAGCACGTCGTAGAGTTTAGTTTTGCCTCAAAAGTAAAGAAACATTCCAGACACCTTAATAAGGTAGCACAAGTAATTAGCAACGTTGAATACGACTAACTAGATAACAACTATCATTTGCAAACAGTAAAGGATAACACTACTGTAGTTTACTAAATGAATGATGAACTTGAACAAAAGAATGCTTGTTCCAAGCTATGTATTATTAAAGTAGGTAAAGTCAATAAGATTAATCACATTGTAATCTATTTTGAGAGCCAGATGATCAATATACCAAGCTTAGAGTTCAACAACTATCACATCAATGCATATGTATTACCTCAACACCAGCTCCACGATGATAATCCATAGTTAAGGTCTCAGCAGTTCTTTTTCCTTCATCATAGCAACTCCGTACACCTGATTATTGGAAAGAACTCAATCATAAACTTCACACCAAATAGCATAACAAAACAACATATCAAATAACAGAAAGATGGCACCCACCTATTGGATTCACATGTCCCCAATATGTCTCCTTCTGTGGATGCTCAAGTGGGTCACCGTAAACCTCACTTGTACTAGTAAGAAGGAACCTTGCTCCAATTCTCTTTGCGAGGCCCAACATATTAAGGGTCCCCATCACATTTGTCTTGTAATTATGTGTTAAGGATCTCAATAAACATAATATCTAACAAAAACAAATCCAGGTGCAATATAAGACTTTTAGTATTTTATCTAAATTACTTCCCAGATACACAAAAAAATGAAAACTTTATGAATAATTGTAAGAGCAGCTTATCACTTTTGCATTCACGCACTCAAAAAAAGCAATCTCCATCGGCAATTGCTCATGTGCAAGCCAAAATATCAGATATAATTGCATAAAAATCATATTCATTTGAAGACTCTAATGCACTATTTGGATATATAGCAATGTGCATCTGCAAGTTTGTGCTTGGAGAGTACACATCACGCGAACATGTCTCACATAATATCTTATGATTGACATTGGCATAGATAAAATTTAAAGCAACAACTCACTTTTGACCATCCCCAGTCATTCAAACAGGCAAAACCATTCATTCTGCTACTTTGCTAATCACACGCCCACAGATCAAACAATACTACATTTTCTCAAAATAAAAAGTCATTCACTCTAATAAGTAATAACATCCGTAATAAGGATATGATAGTCTTGACAGGATTATACTTGTAATGAACGGGAGATGCAGGACAAGCCAAGTGGTAGATCTGATCCACCTCCAATAGAATTGGCTCAACGACATCGTGCCTAATCAGCTCGAATCTCGGGTTCCCAAACAAATGTACTACATTCTCCTTCCTTCCAGTGAAGAAATTGTCAATCACAATCACATCATCACCTCGAGCGATCAGCTTATCCACCAAATGACTGCCCACAAACCCAGCCCCTCCAGTTACTACAATCCTCTTCCTCTTGCTTCTTATCCCCACCGGCACTCTCCCCACCCCATTATGGTACTTACTCCTATAATTCTCATCATATCCCACCACCCCCGTGGGATCATAAAGGCTAACCGATTCACGATTCTCAGAAAAAGTGTGGGATCTGGGAATTCTGGGTCCGGAAGAAGCCGACAAGAGGTAGGAAAGGGAAGGTTGGACGATAAAGAAAGTGGAGCCAATAAGAATGCCCACAAGAATGAAAAGAAGTCTCTGTTCTTTGAGCAGATAATTGAGAGATCTGGGAAGGGATCTTGGGTGTTTAAAGGCTTTGGGAGAGTAAGGTGGGTTTTGGGACATGGGGATTTCTTCATCTCTTCTTGTACCGGCTTGCTTGTGCAACTGCTTCATGGCTGGACTGTGAAAGCTTCTGCTGTAAGAAGAATAGTTTCGCTAGAGATTTGATTCTAGAAATGGAGGTCTGATTGTTAACTGAATTTTGGTACAGACAGAAAAGAAAGCCAGGAAGGTACGCTGTGGCATCTGGTGTGAAGCTGTTGTACCATATGATGCAGCATTTGGTGAAGCTGTTGTACCATATGATGCAGCGTGGGTTTGAAGATTTCATGTATGGGCCAGATGTGGACAAAATTTGTTCAAGGCCCAAACTGGAATAGGAGTTTCCAATTTAGGCCCATCTGTGTGGAATTGCCTAGATGTAGACAAAATTTGAAGATCCATCTAGGGAAATTTACCTAAAATCAAGGGTTTAAGATTTAATTATCATAAATCAGGTGACAGAATTTTTACAAAAATCAGGTGTTTAAAACTCCCTTGTTTGACACCCATTCTGGTGTAAGAATTTGATTTGGAATAGTGATTGATGGAAGAATGTATGGTTAAAAAGTAAGGAGAATTTTTGAGTTTATGTGTAATATTATTTTATCGATAAAATGTGTGGTTGAAATGAAGAAAGAGAAAAAAAAATGGATGTCAAACAAGGGATGAGATTCAACGACGCCCTTGTAGATCGACATCCTTCAAATTGATCGGTATGACGATTGTCACCTATTAGTCGCCCCTCCTCCGCTGTGCCGCTGCCATCTCAATCCCCAAATTTCTTTTCTCCGACGATCGTGTTGTCGACGCTTCCAACAAAAACCCCATCTCGATTGAGACCCGTCGAAATCTGATATAAGTTCCACCAAGTCCTTTGCCTTCACCTTCGTTGGAATTGACGTCAATTCCATCAATATACTCTATACTTACAGTGTTCTCTTAGTTATTAGCATAGGAAACTCATTATCTGTTTAAAAAATATTCAATTCTGAATGGAAAATTTTCCAATTTCAGTAATTTTGAGGTCTTCTTTGGCAATAGAATCTTGTTTATTTTGTTTTTATTTGAATTTTATTTTTATGTTGTTACTAGTAGATGTTGCCGTAATAGATTATTACTTTGTCGAGATTTTTCGTTTTTCACGCTCAAAAGCTTGAAGAAGAGTTTCTTAAAATTATTGCTGAAGGTGATGATGTGAAGCTGAGGTGCACCTGCAATTGGTTATGGGGGTGCGTGGGGTGAAGTGAGGTAAAGTGGTGGTGATATATTTGAGGTGAAGGTCGTGGTGCGAGAATTTGACGTAACCATGGTGATTTGGGTGGTATTAGCAGTGGTGGGTGGAGTGAGGAAGAATTTTATACTGTGATGTTTGGTTGTGGTGTTAATTGTTGGTGATGTTTGATAATATTTAAGGTTAAGGTAGTATTTTATAGTCATCGATTTGAGTTGAAAGGTGGTTGTGGTGGTGTATAGGAGGTTATGGTGGTGATCGGTGATAGATTATGGTGTTGGTCTACAATGTGTGCAGATTTATTCGTGGTCACACTCCATGATCAATTATGTGTTTATTATGATTGGTTGTGATCAATTTTGTGTTAATTGTGATCAATTATGACTTGATCACATACCATTACAATTAAAATTGACTTGATCAAAGATAGTTATATTGAAGACAAATTTAGTCACAATTAGTAACACTGAAGATAAATTTGACCACAATTAGTAACACTGAAGATAAATTTGACCACAGTTAGTCAAAGATAACATATGTTAGTGACTTACAAATTCGACGGTCACAAATAGTCATACTAAAAACAAATTTTGTTATAGTTAGTCAGGGATAATACAAGTTAGTGACTTGATTAAATACATTTTTCATTGCAAAATATTTCTATTACTCATAAAAAAAAATATATATATTTTAAAGAAAATCTTTGAACTTATATCGCATAAATTTATATATTTTCATGTTGAAAACTTTGATCAATTGGATCAAAATTGTAAAATCATCATATTCATCAAAAAAATTTATTTCTCTTATAGTGCTTAGTTTATTACAATCATTCATTAAAAGACGGAAATATTTTGAGAAAATTTTTGAATTTAAATTATATTTGATTTTTTTTTCATCTTTTCATTGAAAACCTTTGATTGCAATCTAATTTTTAACTATCATATTTATCAAAATTTTTCATCTAATACTTAAGTTATCATGTGTTATTATTCGTTGAAGTGTTAGCCTCTCTTAGTCAAAGGCAATTTTGGTCACATATGATCAAAGTTAAAACAGATCAGATCATAGATAGTCATAGAGGTGGGCAAATAATCCCCCGAACCGATCGGTTTGGTCAATATTTTTTTTTTTTTGGCTGGGTTCGATTTTTTTTTAAAAATTATGGCGGGTTAGGTCGGGTCACAGGTTGATCCACAAAAATCGCCCAAACCCGCCCAACCTGACTCGCCAAGGAAAAAAAAACACGGGTGACTCATTAGTAATGTAGTCCCGCTCATTTCTTGAAATTTGAAAACAAAGCTCTAGTTCAAAACCGATACAAACCCCAGAAAATCTCTCCTTCTCTCCCAGAGCCCCGCTAAAATCGTCAACGGCGCTGGTCACCGACTCACCGGAATCCTGGAATCCTGAATTAGAAAACCCACAAACCAGGTAAGGTGGAACCCTAACATTTAAGCCTGATAAGGGTTGAAATCGTACCTTAGATCTATATCAGGTAAGTTTTGCTAACATGATGCTTTGTATTTCCAGGTTTATGATTTTGGCTTTTTTCATTATGACCCTTGTGCAATACAATTTCTGAGCTACGAGGAGATTCCTCTTGCTCTTGAGGCAACTTGTGTTGGACTTGAAATCAAGGTTGTGGGCAATGATAGTGGGGAAAAGGTATGTAGATCTTTTCTTGTTAATTGATTTATTGTATGGCAAATTTAAATCCACTTAGGAAGCTAGTACGGGTTGATAGCCTTTTTCCTCAAATGGCGTTGGTTCAATGGCCAAATAGGCTGCAGTTAATTTTCATTTTATTTTCTTCAACTGCTGATTGACTTCTATTTTACTATTTTGTGTTGGTACTAATGCAAGTGAAAACATAAGTTGTTGTTGTCACAACTAATCAAGCAATGGGTCTCTGGGAAGCGTTTCTCAATTGGCTAAGAAGGTTAACTACTTCTGCCCTTCTCTTTGATATTATGTTTAGCTATAAGGATTTTGGTTGTTGGTGGTGAAATATATGATTTACGAAATATTTCTTTTTGTTCACTTTTTTGCTATAGAATATAGGTCTCCTATTGATGAATAATAGTGCTGATTGGAATTTTTGTTATGCAAGTTTATGTTATTCTAGCTCTGTTTGTTTGTGGATAATCTTTGATATGCAAACTGCCATTATATAATATAATGCGGTACTGAAAATTAATTGAAGTAAAGGTTTTAGATTGTTGTGAGGTAAGCTTGCTTTTCGTGTTGGTGCGAAAGAGCCGACCAACCCAACCCAACCCGATCGACATTTGGTTGGGTTGAGTTGGGTTTTAATTTTTTCGTGGGCTAGGTTGGGTTGGATTGAATTTTGATCAAACCGTCCGTGTTGTGTTGGGTTGGGTTGGGTTTGGGTTGGGGCAAAAATCGACCCAACCTAACCCACACCCACCCCTAGATAGTCATATTTAAGAAAGACTTGATCACTGATAATCACATTTAAGAAATATCTGACCACATACAATCAAAACTAAGATAAATATGGCCATAGACAGTCATACTAAAGATATACCTGGTCACTAATAATAATAGCTTACATAAATCTGGTCACAAATAATAACAACTTACACATATTTGGTCACAGACATTCAATATTATAGCGGACTTGATCATATACAGTACATAGTCACAAAATTATTAATTAGAAATATTAACACATATATGATCAAATTTATTAATTACAAATTATACAATTAACCGGTCACGGTCACTTATTTTTCTTAGCACAAATCATGCTATTTTTATTAGTCATAAATCACACCATTTTCCTTCATTTTAAGTTTAGAATATCACTTGCTAGCCTCTTATTATTGGAAGTTATTGACCAAATGTTTTATAGAATAGAAAATTAGGGGCTTCCTTTGCAAAATTGGAGTTAGTGCTCCACTACGAAAACATTCCAGCAGAGGAGAGAGAGAGAGAGAGAGAGAGAGAGAGAGAAATTATGTGCCAACTTCTTCAAGCTTGAGTTCCATTCTTCAATATCTTTTCAATTTTGACAGCAATTTTACAAATTAACTCCCAATTTAGTTTCAATTTGCTACTGCTCATCGCATCACCGCCCATGGACGTCCCAAATTCACCTAAAAAAGTGGTGGTGAGTTTTCACCACTTATTTCTTATCCAAAAAGACGCGGTCGTTACACTTATCGAATAATCATCCATTGTTTGTGCTGCCTTCGATAAGGCCGACCGTCACAATTCGTCCCTCTTACTCTACAGCTAAAGAAAGAAGAAAAATACTGTATAGGAAAAACAAAAGAAATCGAAACCCTAAATTTTGGAAAATGACAATGTCAGGGCGACTAAGATCGGGTCTTTCATGCCCCAACCGAGTCCTCGCCTCTGACACTATTGTCACCGTCGTCACCCAAAGATCCACGCACTGAAATCCCTTATCCGAGCTCTCACCAACACCAAATTATAGTTGATTGGAGTGGGCATGGTGAATTGGGGTGGGTATGGTAGATTGGAGCATCTGTGTAGAGAGAGAGATTATGGTGGATTTGGGTTTTCTAAATTTCATACATAATAATATATTATAAGTATATGCAATAAATTATTGTAATTTATGATCTGGTAGAAGTAAAGTTTACCATTTAGGCCCATTCGTATAATATACTTTTGTTTGCAGGAAATTGACATTATTGATGCTACCAAAAATCGCACATGTATGATTTTCGAGCTTGACGATCGAGACCGGGCACGAACGAGGTCTTCCGGTACCTGAAACGACGGCGTCGAGGTGCGTCCTCGTCGCCCCTCCGATG
>CAIGRB010103645.1:20360-34410 GCA_903798255.1 Fraxinus quadrangulata | reverse complement strand
TGTATTTTTTAATTAAGGCCATTTGACCTACAAACATTGAGAATGAGCTTTTTTTTCAATTATATTGTTGGACCATGCCTTTTAACAAAGAGTCCCTATAATAAATATGATTATTGTTAACTCATATAAATTTAACACTATTTTTGAAGGATTTAATATGTCTAAAGTATATAATTCAAACAATATTATCATGAGGGAAATAAATACGTGTTGTATTATTTTTCCATTAACCAAGGTTTTGTCCCATTTAATTTTTTTGGTAAAATTTTTAATTAGACAATTTTTTTAGCATATTCCAAATAATAATGAACTATTTTTCCTTCATTATGATTTTTCCCAAATGATTTTTCCTAATAAGGTTTTATCGAGACGTATTCTTTATGTAATGAATATTGATAACATATAAGATATTTATCATCAAAGTATACTCTTATATGTATGAGACTCACGAAGAGATCAACAAGAGCTTTTTTTTTAATCATCATGTCACTACAATCATCAAAATTTAATAAATATCTCGTATGAAGACGGTGCTATTTGAAAATTGTACAAGATAACATATGACATATTTCACCAAAATTTACAATATTGAAGATATTGTCGTACAAGATGTGGATAGCTTGTACAAAAAATTTCACTTATTGAAATCAAGGGAAGTAATTGTACCATTTTTTTCCTTTGATCAAAATTTGTTTTACTGAATTTTCTTGACAATGTTTTAACGAGACATCATTTTATCACTCAAAATTATTTGTACTTTTTATCATTTGTTGTTATTTTTGTCCTATCGAATTTTTGCCAACAATATTTTGATGAGATAATTATTGTGCAAATAATCATCAAACGGGGATCGTTGTAAAACTATAAGATAAATATTGTGATTATGTAGTTTTATCAACATGCATAGATAAGTCTCATCTAATTTGGAGAGTATTTCATTTTAATTTTAACTCTTATTTTGAATCCTGTAAATATAGATTTTGAATGTCAATAAAATATGTACTTCAATTTCCACTCTTATATTTTCTTTTTCTTTTTCTTGTTATGTTACTTTTGTTTTATAACAATATTAATTTATTACCTTTGTCGTTGCTAGTTGAGTGAAACTCAGTTCGGCATAAACGACATGGACGAACCCAAGTTGCTGCGATTACTGATGAGAGAGTACTGTAAAGGCCGTGATGCCAGCCCAGTCCAATAGGTGATGATGAAATGGGTTTCAGTCCAATTGCTATTGTCCAATACATTCAGCTGAAATGAAGGCCCAGATCACACAGCCCAATACCCGGTCCGGTAATAAGCGTGTTTGGCTATTGCAACTTTGGTTGTACTTCTTGTTCCAGAAGCGCGAGTTTTTCTAGACCGTTGGATTGAATGTTGCCCAATCTCGATGCGTTGATATTTTGGTACTCGAATGGTTTTTCATTCATTTGAGATTTTCATTTTGTTTGAGGGCTTTCTAAAGTCTTTGTGCTCTATCTTTTCATCATCTTCTTTAGCTGTGAGGATCTCTTGAATATGTTTCTTAAGTGTATCTTTTGTGTGAAATCTGGTGAAAAAAAATTGTTGTTGTTGGTAACGTTGAGCTCTTCCAGTCCATAGAAGAAGCTGTACGTTTACTGTAAATCGTGAAGGTTTTAGGTGAATCTGGATTTCATAGTGTTGATATAGACGGGTACAATATTCTAAGCCTTCGATCTGGAAAACCTTGGTGTTTAGTGATTCTTTGGAGATAAAATTTTGTAATAGGTTTTCGAGTTCTTTGGATCTATAATCTTTCAGTTTAAGTTTTGTATAACAGTGGTATCAGAGCCTCACTTGGCTGTTTTTGGGTCTTCGATCGAGTTTTGGAGATTGAAAAATTAATTTTCAGTCTTCGATCGCCTGAAAATCAGGAAACCCTAGTTATTTTTTTTTAATTTGGTGTTTGTGAGTACTGATTCGGAGTTTTGGTTGAGAGAGGTGTTTGGTGTTTGTGATTTCTTAGTTTGGTTTGAACAAGATCCCCTATATATTAGGATTTCCTTAGTTCTTGATCTCCTTTGTGATTATCTGGTGGAACACCACCCCTTTGCTGTGACCTTCGATTCTCCCCATTGCACTATAATTTGTCTATTGGTGGTTAATCTTTGACCATCCTTCTTTTTTGCATTTTCTAACACTGAAATTCCCCATCCCTAAGTCTGCATATCCATTCCTGCTGTGCATTTTTTATGTAATCACCCTTAGTGATCAAATTATGCCTTGACCTGAGAACAAAAGTATCACGGAATCCTGGTGAATTTGATCTTTCCTGGGGTGACTACAGTTGGTTCCCTACATTCTATTTTTGACATATTGTTTAACCTGTTTTCTGTTTTTACCTTTACTTTCTTGATTCTGAATTGTGTTATTTGTTTTGAATTCTTTTGTAAATTTAGGATAATTGTGATATTTGATTACTACTTATTCTTGTGACCTATTTTTCTTTCTCTTTTGGGTAGATCAATCTACTATTTTTTAAGTACATAAGTTGTCATAGTTTTAAAGTTTTAAAATATTTCGTGTTATTTCTGAATAATAAAATATGATAAATACTTTTGAATTTGGTGTTTTTTTTTAATGGAAAATGGGATTTTCCCATTTGGAAACAAAAGATGAAGGGTGTTTTAGTTCAACAAAAAATTGCTAAGGTAATAAAACAAAATTTTCCTGAAATTATAACATCTGATCAGATAACTGAAGCTGATGAACTTGCTTATACTTCTATTATTTTGCATTTGTCTGATCAAGTCTTGAGGAAAGTAGAAAAGTAAGAGAATGCTAAGGCCTTATGGGATGAGTTAGAGAAGTTTTATCTAGTTAAGTCCTCACCCAATAAGTTGTTTATGTTAGAGAGGTTCTTTAGCTTTAGGTTAGACACCACTAAAGATATAGAAGTCAATATTGATATATTCAATAAGTTGGTTCAAGATATCATCAATGCTGGTGATGAAGTCTTTGATGAGTAAAAGGTTGTTGTGTTATTGAATGCCATTCCTGACACTTATAGAGGGGTTAAGGCTCCCTAAAATATGGTAGAGATACCCTTACACCTGAGATAGTTATAATATTTTTGAGAAATAGAGAGCTAGAACTCAGGTCTGAGAGTGGGAATGGTAGGCCTGACACTCTATTTGTTAGGGGAAGGACCCAGAACAGGTTTAATGGAAACTAAGAAAGGTTTAATAAGAAAGCTTTAATAATCAGGGAAACAATAATATAAAGAAGTTTAAGAGTAGGGGCAAGTCTAAGTCTAAGACTAGTAATAAGAAATGCTATGGGTATGGGAAAACTGGACACTTTATAAAAGATTGTTATAAAAAGAAAAATGAACAAAAAGAAAAATGAATTGATGAAGGAAATGTAGTTGAACCTAATGCTTCTAGGACTGTTGATGTCTATTGGTGACTGATCCTTCATGTGATTGTGATTCTGCCAATGATATCAATGAAGAAAATCAGATCCAAGAATGGATCTTGGATTCTGGTTGCACCTTCCACATGGCTTCTAAAAGAAATTTGTTTGACTCCTTTAAAAAGATTAATGGAGAAGAGTTAGTCATGGGTAACAATATTGCCTGTAGAGTTGAAGGCATTGGAAATGTGACATTGAAATTTGAAAATGTGTATATCTTTACCCTAAAAATGGTAAGATGTGTTCCTAAATTGATCAGGAACTTGATTTCAATGGAAAACTTGGATGATTTAGGCTTACAAGGTAAAGTTGGTGATGGTTTGTTGAAGGTGATGAGAGGATCACTTGTGATGTTTAAAGGTGTTAAGAGAAATGGAATTTATATAGTTTAGGCTAGTGCTGTAGTTGATTATATAGTCGAGTCTTCCAATGAGATTAGCTCATGTAGGTGAGAAATGCCTATATATCCTTTATAAAAAGAGAGTTTTTGGGAAGGACTCTATTTCTAGAGTTCTCTTTTGTGAAAACTGCACTTTAGGAAAGCAGCACACATTTTAACACTGAAAAGCATAAATCTACCTCTGTCCTTGAATATACACATTTTGATTTATGGGAGCCTTCATCCACTATCTCTCAAGTAAGAAATAGATACTTTCTTTCCTTGATTGATGACTATTCTAGGAAGGTTTGGGTTTTAAAACCTGGAAATTGTTAATAGAGAATCAAACTGGAAAGAAAATAAAGACTCTTAGGACTGACAGTAGTCTTAAGTTTTGTAATGTTGAGTTTAATCAGTTTTGTACTAAAAATGGGATTAGGAGACATAAAATAACTCCTTATACCCTCAGCAAAATGGAGTGACTGAGAGGATGAATAGAACTTTCCTAGATAAGGTAAGGTGCATGCTGTTTGGTTTAGGTATACCTAAAACCTTATGGAGGAAAGCCTTAATGACAGCCACTTACATTGTTAATAGGATCCTTTCAAGTGCTCTAGATGATAAAACACCTGAAGAGCAATGGACTGGAATAGTCCCTGACTATTCACATGTGAAAATTTTTGGATGTGCTACTATTCTCATCAAAATGTAGAGAAATTAGAACCTAGGGCTCATAAATGTGTTTTCTTGGGTTATCCTGATGGGGTTAGATGTTATAGGCTTTGGAGTAGAGAGTCTAGTGGTTTTAAGATTATCACAAGTAAGGATGTTACTTTTGATGAGTTTAACATGCCCTATTTGAAAGATAATGAGCCAAATAAACTACCTGAAGGAAAAGAAAGAGATAAAACCAAACTGCAGGTGGAGCTTGGTATGCCATCTGAATATATTAATTATGAATAGGTTGATGTTGCACCTGAAAATGTAGATTTTTTAGATGTTGGAGAAGAGGGTAATGTTTAAGAAAATTTAGAAGAACGAGTGAGTCATGTAAGTGATTATCAATTGACTAGAGATAGAGTTAGGAGAGATATAATAGAGTATGTTAGGTATAGAGATTACCTATCTTTTGCTTTGCTTTGCTTATCAAGACCTAGTCTTTAGAGAGCCAAAATCCTATGAAGAGGCTATTTCCTGCCAACAATCTAAGGATTGGCAGGCTGCTATGAATGATAAAATGGACTCTTTGATTAAAAATGGTACCTACATTAGTTCCTAAAGCTGCAGGTAAATCCCTTGTTGATTGCAAGTGGATTTTTAGTATTAAGGAGAGTAATACTGAGAAGATGCCTATAAGATTTAAGACTAAACTTGTTGCTAAAGATTTTACACAAAAGGAAGGCATAAATTATAATGAAATATTCTCTCATGTGATTAAGTATATTACTATTAGAGTTATGTTAGCTCTTGTTGCACATTATAATCTTGAACTTGAACAAATAGATATAAAAACTGTATTTTTATATGGTGATCTTGATGAAGTGATTTATATGAAACAACCACCTGATTTTATTGATAAATCTAAAATTGAACAGTTTGTTTGTTGAAAAGATCTTTATATGGTTTGAAACAATATCCAAGATAATGGTACAAATGATTTGATACTTTTGTTTCTTCTGTTGGTTTTGTAAGAAGTGAGTTTGATCATTGTTTTTATTTTAAACGAGATGATGCAAATGCTATTACTGCTTTTATACTCTTATATGTAGATGATATGCTTCTAATTGGACATAATATGTATGTCATAAATAAAGTTAAAAGATCTTTGAGTGCTGAATTTGAAATGAAAGACCTGGACATGCTAAGAAATGGAAATAACTAGGAAAATGCATAACATGTTATTGACTTTGAAGCAAACTGCATATGTTGAAAAATTGGTAACTAGATTTGCTATGCATAATTCAAAATCTGTTTCTGTATATCGGCTAGTCATTTTAAATTGAGTAAGGATCAGCCTCTTGCAAATAAATTTGACATTAAACAAATGGAAAAGATACTTTATGCTAATGTTGTAGGATCTGTGATGTATACCATGGTTTGTACTAGGCTTGATGTGGCTCATTCTATTAGTATCCTTAGCAGATTCATGGCTAATCTTGGTTTAGAACATTGGTCTGCTTTAAAATGGTTGTTGAGATATTTGAAAGGTTCTTCACACTTAGGACTGTACTTTAGTGCCTGTAATGATGATGTTGTGCTTAAAGGTTTTGTAGACTCTGATTTTGCTGAAAATATTGACAATAGGAAGTTTACTACAGCTTATATGCTTACTTTGTGTGGTACTTATATCAGTTGGAAATCCCAACTGCAACCTGTTGTAGCTTTATCTACTACTGAGGTTGAATATGTTGCTGCAATTGAGGCAGTAAAAGAAGCTTTGTGGTTTAAGGGTTTGTTGTCTGAAATTAATGAATTGTCTAATTCTGTTGCATTATATTCTGTCAGTCAAAGTGCTATACACTTGTGTAAAAATCTAGTTTTATCATGAAATAACTAAACATATTGATATTAAGTTGCATTTTATAAGAGATATTGTTTTTAAAGATGTTTTACTTCTTGAGAAAATTGCTACCCAACTTAATCATGTTGATATGGGTACAAAAGTATTGCCTCTAACCAAGTTTAAGTCTTGTTTGCAAATGTTGAAAATTGATACTGGATAATTTAAATTGTGCAGGTACTAATCCTAAGCTTGATGCTATGAGGAGTGATCAATGGAAGCTGTTGCATCCAATCGTGGATAGCATTAAACTGCCTGGTTAACCACTGGCATAAAGGTGGAGATTGTAAAGGCTGTGATGCAAGCCCAGCCCAATAGGCAATGATGAAATGGCTTTCAGTCCAATTGCTATTGCCCAATGCATTCAGCTGAAATGAAAGCCCAGATCACCCATCCTAATACTGCGTCCGATAATAAGCGTGTTTGGCTATTGCAACTTTGGTTGTATTTCTTGTTCCAGAAGCGTGAGTTTCTCTAAACCGTTGGATTAACTGTTGCCCAATCTCAATGCGTTGATACTTTGGTACTTAAATGGTTTTTCATTCATTCGAGATTGTCATTTTCATTCATTCGAGATTGTCATTTTGTTTGAGGGTTTTCTAGAGTCTTCGTGCTCTATCTTTTCATCTTCTTCTTCAGCTGTGAGAGTCTCTTGAATCTGTTTTTTAAGTGTGTTTTCTGTGTGAAATCTGGTGAAAAGAAACGATGTTATTGTTGGTAACGTTGAGCTCTTCTAGTCCATAGAAGAAGCTGCACGCTTATTGTGAATCGTGAGGGTTCTTGGTGAATCTGGGTTTCATAGTATTGATATAGAGGAGTACAATGTTCCGAGCCTTCGATCTGGAAAACCTTGGTGTTTAGTGATTCTTTGGAGATAAACTTTTGTAATAGGTTTTCTAGTTCTTTGGATCTGTAATCTTTTAGTTTAAATTTTGTATAACTTGACCACATCCCCTGTGTGCAGAATGCTAACAGTTCACATTAGAGTGTGTGCACTGAGCATGTATGCACAAAGTGTTATTGGGAATGAAAATTTCTCTCAATAGGCATATTTAATTTCTCTCAGAGAATAATGGAATGGACACTAACGTGTTTTTACAAATGTGTTTTAGCCAGATAAGTTTTCGGCTGGAATATGTTTACTTGGGCTGACGTGTCAGGAATGCAGTTCAGAGCGCTTCTTAGCTTCTTACTCTGTTTGGTTTAGTAAGCTACTGTCACTCATTCAGGTACTCCAAACAATCTCTCTTGTATCTACTTATAGTATTTGAAACTTTGGGAGATCTACTAATGTCCCATAATTTGTGTTATCCCTTCTGATAATTTAAGTTCTGAAATGGATTGTATTTTTGGTGCCTTGATTAACTAAATACTATGCAATTGCATGAAGTGCATATTCTTTTTTACATCGATGCCTTTTTGTACTAAGACACTGGGTTGGAGGAGGTCTAACAGATTTTACGTTTAAAATTTGTTGTAAGATTACTGTGTTAATCACAAAATTAAACTGATTTTTTTATGTAACTGTCTGTTTGAAAATCTTATGTTGTTTCTGCTGTCTTTGCTTCTTAGTAGACTCCAGCTGACTCTCATTTTGTGAAGGCGGCTTCTTGTGCCTCCATATCAGATCTTCTCGTAAGGTCAGAAAATGTACAGTTGATTTATCATGTTATCTTTTAATTATTTGGTAGTCACAATGAAATATGGACCCATGAGCCACTGCTTGATGAAATATGTCAAATATTTTGTCGTGTAGATAAGCGAACAACAATGTTGTTAGAACCGTGACTGACAATGATTCCTTTTGCTGCTGGGAAATAATTGTAAATTCTCATTCATGAACATAGATCTGGAAAAACTGCTGTTTATGTAATGTCACCTGGTATATATCGCTGTAGCTTTCAGAAAGGGTACAATAACACTATCTGTTAGGTACTGCAAAAGTGTGCTACTCAAAAGTAATCTTCTTTATATTGTCACTTTGATGTATTTCATTGAAGTTTATGCAACTGAGTTTTCTGATTATTGTAGAATTATTGCAAATCTAATAATTGAGGAAACTAAATAGTTATAAATATTAGGTACAGTATGCTAAAATACTTCAATTTGCAGAAAGACAAATTTTCCCTTGGTGCAAATAGGAAGCAACTGAACCCTGATAGAAGGGGTCTTGGTTGTAAATTTCTAGTCTTGTAGCTTGATAACATTTATCCTGACCTGGGTCTGATAAATGTTACCCTGCTATGTTCTCAGTATCAATTTCTTCTATCTTTCAATTAAATATCTCGACATTTATTTAAGGCAGAGTATTTTAGCCTGTATTCAACGTGGTAGTTGATGAAGGACAGCTTATTATCAACCCTCTACACATTTCTTCATATATTTTAATTTTCCATATTGTACCAAGATGTTTGCACTCTGCTTAATGTTAAATGCATCCTCGTTTCATGTTATCGAACCTCTAAACTGTTTTGGTCTTCTTTAATCTGAATTAGGCTGAGTGGATTTCCAAATAGGAAAAAGGATGGAACTTCAAAGGCTACAAAACTTATTCAGCCAGTTTTGAAGCTGTTGGATGAGGATAGCTCTGATGTCTTTTGGGTTGGTACAATAAACTAATGTGTTTGGCATGTTAGGATATTGATTAGTTGTTTGAGTTGGTTTTCAACATCTATCTGCCTATCTATCTACATACAAAGATTCATCCGTACAAAAAGTTTATAGTACCAATAACCATCCTAAATGTTTTTTTTAAGAAATGTTGGCGTACAATAACTGTGCCTTACTTGCATATGCAAAAGAAAGATCCAAAATATGTTGTCAGCTTGTTGGCGATCAATGAAACTAAAATAATCAAATCAACGTTGTAGAGGTCAATCTCAAGAAGATATGGGCACATTACGCAAAGGCTTTATCTGGTTATCCACACCCCATGCACCACCACTGTAACACTGACAAATTGAAAGAAATGATAGGGAAAATAGTAAAATCAGCGTATGACATAAAACTGGGGAGGCCATCTTATAATTATTCCATGTTTGTATCTTATTCAACCCTTGGCTTTCTGGGTTATATTTGTACCAAAATTTTCTATGATTTTTTCGTGCTAGTGTTAGGTTCCATTAACATTCATCTATAATCACAAGATTACTGATCTCTTTCAGTTAATTTTTGGTCTCCAAATTTATATTTATTTACTTGGTGATTAACTGCGCAGCAAGAAGCCCTTTTTGTTTTATGCACCATCTTGAAGTGCTTTCCGCATTCTGTCCATCGACATCACGACAGCATAAGTTCTCCCATCTGAGCTTTATGAAAATTTCAATTTTAAAAACGATACACTACCATCACGATAANTATATATATATATATATATACTAGTTTTTACCCGTGCATTGTGTTATTTTGAAGGTGATGTTAGTGTTTTATGTGTTAAAATTAGATGAGAATTAGATGTGAATTTGTATTACAAAATTTTCATACAAATATTTTGTATGAAAGAAATCCACAGCATATTAAAGCTTAAGATTTTATGCATTAAATACAATATTTGTTATAGGGTTAGATTCATCTGAACTCAAGTTATAAAGAGTAGTGAGCAAATGTCTTTAATGCTGGATTACTTCAAAAGTTTTTAATAAATAACAAATTCATAATTCTAGAAAAATCAGTGAACACATTAAACTTACTTTTAGATGTGATCTCATATATTTTAACACAGAGCACAAACAAATAGATACCAAAGTTCATACCTCTGTAAGTTTCCACTCAATCAATCCTTAGGAACGTACTTTTCAGAAGGCATTTGTTGTTTATAGTCTCCAAAAAAAGTATGATAAAACCATCACCATATTGAAATAAGATGAACAAATGACATTAATTTTATTGTACAATTAAAATTGGAAAACAAATATGATTTAAGTTACTAATGGAGGGAAGTAATTCTCGACTGCTTGACGAGGAATAGAGAAATTACTATGAGTGCTAGTATCAGAAAGAATGAAAGTCTTAAAACTCAACAAATAAATAGCAACACCACTACATCAATCAATTCAACCAAATTGCTTTAGAAGCACATAAATAAATAGATAATTAGCACTTATTTCACCAAATAACCAAGAACACATCGAGATATTCCCCCACAAATCAATTTATAAAAAACTTTAGCATATTTAAATCCCATAAAAACTTCATAATAAATCGAAAGAATTATAAACTAATTTAAATAATAAGGTGCAAGAGTGTTGGCTAATTTCCTTAATAAAGAATTGGAATTGTTCAATTTGATTTTAAAAAAATTCAAAATCGAAACAATATTGATACCTACTTCTCAAATTCATTGACCCCTAATTTATCAACAATGAAAAATGGGATCTTGACTAAATAAATTAGGCAATATTTGAACCCATAAAAACTTCATAAAAAATTACAAGAATTATAATCATAGGCCACAAGACTATTGGCTAATTACCTTATTAAGAAACCACAAAATTTGCTGTAGTTGAGGCTCAAGAAGATGAAGGTGGGGATTCTCTGTACAATTTTCGAACAAAAAGAAAAAAAAATCAAAAATTAATCAGTAAACTTGAACAAACTTAAAGAAATAAACAGTCGACGAACAAATCAAAGGTGTGAAAATTCTGATTGCTGAAATTCTTTTAGTTTCGTTTTGACGATTGCGAGAGAGAAAGGGAAAGGGAAATGGATCCGAAAGACTGAATGATAGTTTTGTATTTCCAAAAGCAATGACACAACGTCGTTTACAGTGTAAATATATAGTATTAAATTGGATAGACTTGAAACCATTTCACATATAAATGATGAGTAAAGTTCATATCTACTATTTTATATAATGCAATGACAATGATTAGATAGAACAAGTAAAAGAACAAAGAAATTCTTATTTACTTATAAACTCAATAAATCACCTGATTTTGTAAATCATATGAAAGAACAAATAAAGTTTACATGCTTAAAGATTGATCGCAAAGATCAAAAAGAAGAAATTACCGATTAAGTAATAAACTTTGTTATGCTAAATAATCTTTAAAAAAATAATCTTTTTCAATACAAGTAGACAAATTATATAAAACTTGTCTTATATAACCATGGATATAAAAATACACACACAATACTTACAGTAACCGAAGTGTACATGAGTCAAACAATAAAAATAATACAACGAAGATACACTCAATAAAATTGAAGAGATCTCCATAATTGTAAAATAACACTGTAATGCAATATATAATTATACCAAGAGAATATTAAACACCAAACCATGAATAGTCATACCTGCTTCTAGTAGACAATCGAGAGAAGAAATATCCCAACCGATGGCTAAGTTAGACCTTACACAATATTAATGAACACAAATTTGGAAATTTGAAAAAGAGAAATCAGGAAATTGAAGCAAAAGCAAAAATTTAAACAGGAGAATAAATAAATAAATAAACCTAGTTATTTTCAGTATATGTAAAATTACATATCTTCAATGACCACTCTGAAATTGTAAAAAAATAAAAATAAAAAAAATAAAAAATAAAAAATTATGTGAGAAAGTAAAAAAAAAAAAAAATTCGGTACACAACCATGATACAACCCCACAAAAATTCATCAAATCCAAAAGCATAGCAGTATAGCCACACAATCTCAATAAAATGAACAAAATCATACGAAATCCAGGAACGCACGGAATTTCTGACCTTTTTGACAACAAGAATACATCTTTATAATTAAATGTCATCTACAAGTACACTAATCTGTTACTCCATACTGTGTAACTACACATATCGAACTGGAGAAAACACTAAACCATTAACCACACTAATTTCATTCAGCCACACAGATAATCTAGTTCAATTGGGCAACATTATATGCTTCTCTTAGAATTATACAAAAGAAAAGATGAGACCCATTTGAACACATACTCGTGATTAATACAATGGAAATATCCTAGATAGTTTTTGATTAATACTTAGAACCCCCATCGACCGAAAACCCTCATTTTTACTCAAAGAAAGCCTTCTAATTTTAAACGCATAAAGTGTAAATTGGAAAATTCTAATAAGCAACATTACATCTAACAATAATATTAAACCCCACAGCCCAACAATTTAAACCCATAAAGTAACTAACGAAAAAATCTATCAGATGAAAAAAAAGACCTCTACATAGCCCATCATTAAAACACATAAATTAACAATTAATCAAATCTAGCAAATAATTTTTTTTAACTCTACAACTAATATTGAACTCCAAGATTAGAGAAATTGAATCGCGAGGAACCCCAACCAACAAACAGTAATCCGACTTTTCAAATTTGCATCGGCTAGCATTCCAAAATTTTCTGAAAACAACACCCAAAGTAAAATTAACAAATTAAAATGCTTGTATAGATGAAATCAAATGAATTACCAAAGTTCATCGTTTCCCCTCCAAAACGAAGCAAATGAAGATAGACTATAAGGGTTTGTGTTTTTCGAAAAATCGTCGCAACGACACCAGAAATTTACAAGATTAGAAAGAACCAAAGATTACCACTAAAATTATCACAGGCCGAAGAAGAAAGGAAGATAGATTTCTAGGGTTGGGATCGAAGGAGCGTGAAAAATGAGAAGTGCGAAACTGATACATAAAAGAGATATTTTGTATGTGGAAAGACAATAAGGCCTGAGTTTGTAAATGAGTGAAATTGATATTTAAGGGTAAAATAGGAAACACACAAGAAAACTTCAAATTTAACAGAAAATCATTAGTTTAGAGATAATTTTTTTTCATTATTTATTTATTGTTAAGCAAATGATTTGCTGCTTCGAAATGGGAATCGACCTCAGTCAGGTAGTGGGGTCGAGGGGGTAGTGGGGCTCGAGGGCAACACTCCCGACAAGAATCGACCTGATCAGTTAGGTCGAGGGAACAGCGCCCCTCATGGGGATTCAGGGGCAACGCCCATAGCGAGGATCGACATGATTTTCATGTATGTATGGAATGAATTTTTCTAGTATTAATATGATTTGTAACGATTGTGAACTTTTGTAATTTTTATTAATATTTTTGAATTAAATTATTAATAAATAAAATTGTATTTAGAATAATGAAATATTCATTTTTTTGGCAAAATAAAAAAAATTGTTCCGTGCAGTGCGGAGTGAAAACTTCGCATAGTTTGGAGTAACTCCGCACTGGGTAGAACAATTTTTTTTTTTTTTTTTTTTTTTTTTTTAGTGCTAACAATAATATAGCAAAACAAAATCATTTATATATGTTTAAAATTAATATTAACCAAATTTACAAACACTTATTTTTATCAATTGCCTCTGAAAAAAGTTTTACAAATGAATAGTAACATATTGTTTTATCAATGGCATTTGACATAAAATTTTCCTTCTCTTTTCTTGCTTATGATCAACGATTTAATCTACATAATTAATTTAACTAATATGCATTAAAGTTTGAATTTTTATTGTTAACATACATAGAGAAGATATTTATAAAATATCAACTACAACTGGACGACTGAAAAAAATATATACCAATTAGTCAACAAAGATAACTAGATCAAAAGTTTTGAGAGGAAGAATGAATTGAAAGATATTTTTAAGATATGTATTGAAGATATTTCATTCATTTAATTATTATTATATTATATACTCAATTTTAAAACTACAGATACA
>CAIGRB010103645.1:0-12814 GCA_903798255.1 Fraxinus quadrangulata | reverse complement strand
TTGTATTGAATTACGTTTTCATATATATATAATTTTTATGGTTTAGTGTGTGTCATATATATTGAGTAATTTTTAATATTATTTAATTAAATATTAATAAACGATCTTGGTTATACGATTGCTGATTGTCGATGTTGACTGGTCAACGTCCGCCAGGGCTGAGTTTTAAAGCTGGGTCCACCACTGCTACTCCTGACCTGCTGAGAACAATACTAGGTAGCGCAGGACTAGCTGCAGAGTACACGGGCGAGGAATTACTCACATTTTAAGATGTGAAAGTGAGTTTGTTAGAAGTGTAGCTCGAGAAAAGCTGAAGAGAGTGAAAACGTTTTGTTTCCCCATAAAATGAAGAGGACCTAAAGCATGCAGTGATATTTATGATGGAAAACTGAGGACAGAGAAACACGAAGTTAAATGCAGGCCTATAGTTACTATATTTTAGCTGTAGATAATATCTTTAATTACTAAATAACTCAGTTTTTAAGCAGCGGATAGCAAGGTATGCTTGTTGACAACATCTCCTAGTTGATCCTGAGGTTTTCTCCATTCTGAAACTCCATCCACCGGACCACCGCTACGGAGGCAGACTGAGAAAGTTGAAACCTTGGAATGACAAGTACAGTGTTTCCATTTCTTCGAGTAGTAGATCTAGCCAGCTATTTTACTGGAACTTCTTGCCTAACTTAATTTCACGCACCAAAGAGAAGACCTTTCTAATAAGTGTTTAAATGACATTTTCTCAATTAACAATGCCTTTTTAATTAAAAAAAAATGTGAATAAAGGCCTTTTTTACCTTGACCATGAAAAAAGACATCTGCAAAAGAAATAGCCTTCACTAATGTCATTTGTTGCCACTTACATTAACTCGACTTCCTTTTAATGTACACGAGTTTTATTTGTTTAATTTTCCTTATTGCTTAGAATTTGATCTTAATAACTTCAAATGGAATTGTTGTTCAATTAGGTCAGTGTTTTATTATATTGCAGTCAAATATCACCACACGTTGCAGATATCATTCCACTACTGGCTGAATACTTTGAGAGACGCATATCACCCATGTTAAGAGAAAAAGCTTACGCCATGCTGAAAGTTCTTCTGTCGTCTACGGGTGTCGGTATGGAGCTGACCATTCCAAAAATCTTAATATGTTATTTGCTTATGTTACTCAATGGTTGCTTGACATTAGATGCCTGCTTCTTTTGTGCATAGTCCACCTAGTCTAGTTCATACTATTAAGTGTGCCTCTTTTTATTGTAAGTTAATGAAACCATTGATATGAACTTGAAATAATGTGTGGGGCATGGTACCTGTGTGGGTGCACTAATGTGTATTTGGGTAAAATATGAACAAAAAATAAATAAAAAAGAGTTGGAGCCTAATTTTCACCTTTGGTTATGTTCTCCTTAAACTTGATTCTCTAGTGTAAAATCTCAAATTATGTACAATATTCTATCTCATATTATAAGGCACACTATCTTTTATGTCCATATACATTCGCAGGTATGTTCACATATATGTAGACAGTTGTTATATATAATTATCTGTAACTGCAATTAGGCTGACCTTGGCTAGTTGAACAGATGTAAAAGATTAATCTGTAAAATGAACAAATGAAAAGAAAGGATGTCCTTTAAATGTCCTGTTAGCATGGTGCTGGTTTATTCATATTAAAGGACATGTCCAAATTCCAATAGATTCTGGGATAGTGTGATCATTATAAGTTCAGCAGACATCTATTAGCATTTAGTGCTTTGGAAGACATATGAGCTTTATAGTGTTTCTTATAGCTTGTTTCCCTGAAGACGTTTGAGGCAGACTCCTCTCTCATTTTCCTTGCTTTGACAATAAAAACTTTATGAATATTAGGATTTCTGCTATGTTTCTTGCACCTGATGGGCACCAGTTATTATGATCTGGGATTGCTTTTATTAATCAGGATTTTAACTGTGAATATGTAAAAATATAATATGCAGGATCATTTTCTCACTATGGGTTGCTTTGAACAGGGGTTGCAATACATCTGAGCCAGGAAGTTTTTATTAATGCATTTATCGATTTGGAATCTTTTGGTGATGAGAGGAAAGGCATGAGTTTTGCTAATGCTTCTGTGGAGACACTGCTACAATCTCGAAGGAGAAAAAGGAAGCAGGCAAGTATGCCAGAATCCCTTCAGGAACAACCTGATAGAGATAGTTTGGAAGTGGCCATGCCCCAAAAACCAGCCGAATTATCTGTGAAGGTGGCTGCGTTGGAGGCATTAGAAGCTCTTCTAACTGTGGTACGTTAATATCTGCTGTAATCATCGTTGTATATATTGGGTGTTGAGATCTGAAACATTTTTTTGGCTCACTTTTCCATCAACTTTTGCATAACTCGATATCATCATTGCAAATTTTTGGAGAACTGGATAAGCTTTTAGTTGCTATGTATGAACCTTAATGCTTCAGCGTGCTCAGCTGATCCCTGTGTTCAATCAGTAGACAACTCATGGTAACTAAACCATCTGTCGCTACCATATTTCAGGATAGGCTTTATGCTTCTCTTTCTTTAGTACCCAGTAATGCTCTATTTTGTTAGCAAGAAATTCCATATACTTTTATGTATTGATTGCACTAATTTTGAGATGTCAACTTTGGGAACAGTCTAATCACAGTACTTTATTTTCCGACTGGTGAAATACCTTTAAATAACAAAAATTTTAATAACTCTCTATATATGGTTCTCGCTTTCATTTGACATCAGAGGATAGCTTCATAATTGATGTTTTTGAATCTTAATGATCATACTTATGAATCAGTGGTGGTTTCCACAATTAGTAATTGATCTTGTGGGAAATTAGTTTGTCTTCTTAATTTGAAATATGTTCCTGTAATACTTTCTTCGCTCCACTATATCCTTTTCGTCATTTATAATCTTGATTTGAAAGCATTAATGTCTTTGAAGTTTAATAGCTATGCTTTTGAATCAGTTGTATTTCCTACAATATATTAATGTATGTTGCCCATTTGGAAATTGCTTTTTCCTCTTAATCGAAAACATGTTATGTAACAGGAATTGTTTAATTTTTATTCTCTCTCTCTCTCTCTCTCTCTCTCTCTCTTTAATTTTGATATGCACAAGAACATAACCATTATTAATAGGGTGGTTAGTTGAGATTTGAGAGCTGGCGAGCAAATGTGGACCATCTTCTTATTGCTGTTGCTACAAATGCCTATAAAGGGGGATGGGTCAAGGAGGAAAGAAGTATTTTTCTTTGTGATGAACCTACTCCACTCTGGGCAGACTTTAAACTGGCTTCCTTACGTGCACTTTTAGCATCTCTTCTTTCACGAGGCTGTGTTCGCTCACCATATTTATCCCTTGGTCTAGAACTTTTTTGTAAAGGTAATTTTTGTTCTTTTATATGCAATATTCTCTTTAGTTTCTCAAAAAATGGAACAAAAGAAACTGCATTAGACAATTGCAGAGTTCAAATCTCTCTGTAGATTCAGTTGGAATTAGCTTTTGGAACTTTACTCCAGCAAGATAAAGACGTTGCCGATTATCTTGTGCATTTGACTGAAACTCGGTTTTTTATGACAAGAAGCTATCTTTGATGTCCATTTATATGTACCATCCAAAATTTTTGCGAAAATATCTCTGATTATATGTTAGTTATTTCTTTTTAATCTGCAGGCATGCAAGAAACAGGATCATGCCTTGCTGAATATTGTAGACATGCCCTCCTGGCCCTAGAAGTGCTCATACATCCTCGGGTCCTTCCATTGGTAGATTTCTCTTCCACCATTGATAACTATGTAGGTCCGAGCCGCAAGGTTCCAAGTAATGTTCAGACCAGTACACTTGAAAAAGGTATCGTTGAGCCTGAATCAGATGATGACCTATATAAAAATTGGCTTGAAAGTGATGATGACAAGGAAGAAGTTCCAATTACTAAAAGTCAAAGGAACACAAATTATACTGCAAAACCCTCTACAGTTGTAAGAGATCATTCGTCAGTAAATCTTTTTGACAAAAATGAACCGGGGGCGTTTGGATCTGGTGCCAGAATTGTAGTTGATAAAATCAATGTTATGGTTGAATTACAAGAAACGAATCGTCTTAGTGGTGACAAACCGGGAGGACACGTGCCCAGTACAGTGGCTAATTATCCTAGCGGTCATACTAGTAGGGTAGTTTCCAAAAGTGATGTATTAGGTCCAATTGACATTGAGATGGCTCCCGTTTGTATAGATACTGCAATGGAATGTGATACTGTAATCATTGCAATACATGAAAATGTCGAAAAGAATGTATCGGGAAGCAAAGATGGCGGATTCAATACTATAACGAAAAGAATATCTTCTACACTAATATTCAATTATGAGAAAAGCAAAGTATTGACAAGTGAATTTGATAATGAATTGTCATTGTATTCAATTCCTGATATCATTGATGGTCATCCCAGACTAAATGTTAGTTTCTAGCATGTAAGAGGATGTAACAACAAATTCTCGATGCCAAGTTTTGACACTTAGGTCTTCAAGTCGTTTAATTTGAAACTCTTTTATCTATACCATAATTTCCATTTAGTTTAATAATACTTTCTTGGGTATGTTGCATTGTAAAACAAAGATATTTAAATTCGGAAATCTTAATATAATTTTGATTTACTAGAAAAACTATTTATAGTTTATGAACAGATGATATCAATTTGCTCTATGTTAAGGACCTAATAATCCCTATGGCCCTTGTTTCCGCATATTGGGCTCTAGTCCCTATAGGTGTAACTTAGGTCACAATACTTAGTGAGCATGGCCCAATTTTGAGGTCGCATTTTATTTGGGAAAAAATCACTACCTTACATACAAATGAAAATTCACTTTTTACTACTTTACTCAAATAAAGGTTGGAAATACTACATTACTTAAAAAGAACACCACAAATACTTTACCCAAATCTTTCCATATTAGACCCATAACTATACCCACAATTAAGCTTGCAGACTAGAAACGGATGCATTTAATTGATAATGCTGAAAAGGTGGGGATTCAAAATCAAATCAAGAAATTGATGATGCAATAATAGCAACAATGGTGACAGTGAAGAATCTAAGTTCGGTTCTATAATAAATTCGCCTCTAGTATAGTATCGTCATCTATATCAACTAGATTGAGAAAATCAAACTCAATACAAATATATAGTATGTTCTAATACCTAATTGCTACCTAGTAATCTTCTTGTCTATGTAATTTTTCGTTGAATTTCTTCAATGACATGATTTTGGTTGATGCTGATGATTCCCTTAAAATTTGATTTCAGTATACATGGTATTATCTTTCTTTCAATTTTGGCTACGTGACGGAAAAGATTAAGAAGCGCAAAAGGGGTATGGAACTCTAGTGTAAGCATAAGTATCTTGCAGAAGGATTGTCATGTAATGTTATTAAAGTTTAGAATGCTGATTGATGAATATGATTTATGAAGATATCCTTTAGAATAAGTTCAAATTTTCATATTCATCTATCCTGTTACGAATCAATCAGCATCCATTGATTATGTTTATAGTGTCATTCACAATAAAATTTCATTTATGTTCGTTTTGAGATGAAACAGATTTAATATACACTTTGGTTGCAATGTAAAGAAGAAGAAAATGGTATCTATTCAACAGGTTTAATGTACACAATGTGATGCATAAATGAATTGGATGTTTGACTATCTTGTTCCAACTACACATAACTTTAAAATCTTGGAGGATACTACCCACTGATACAAGTTGCTATACCTGTGTTTATATTACATTGGTTGATTTGTGACACTACACCTGGTATTTTTATGACTGTCGTGTTTGTAACTTGATTTAAAAATTTGGGTTCTTATAACATAGTTGAAGTTGTATAGCACTATAATGAAAAAAAAAATGGTATTCTACCTACCATTTATCCTACAACTTATTTGTAACCCAGGAAATGGTATGTCAAATACAACTTATATGAAATATGGAATATGTGTAAAGCGATAAACGCGTTTCTAACCATGATATACGAATAATACCATATAAGTCTAAAAATAGCATAATAGTTTTGCTGCCAAAAAATACACGACCGTCTGACATTTCATTCATTCATTCAACACTAACATGGTAATGATTGAACCCATGGGTAATGGGCGATTTGAAATACACATTATTGGTGAATCTTCGATGGACATCCTAGTGCACAGTCTTACACCGACTAGGTGAAATCTTTATTCAACTAAATATACTGGATTGTAGACTGATATCTTCCAAATCTGCTTGCCAAACCTTCCTCGAGCTGTAATGATCTACTAATTCGAAAGGGGTTTTATATTCTTGAACAAATAATGTGATTATCAACAACAAAGAATGACAAAGATCATTTCTAGAAATAGAAATTATGGATTTCGCGGCATGGGTGTTGAAGGTGAGTGATCCGAGATGATTTAGGATTTTTTGAATTGTATGATTTGGAAATTTTTTGATTTTGTTTGTTCTCTGTAATTTGGGAGGTAAGGGCTGAAATTTGGGGATTTTGGTTGGGTATTGTGAAATTTACTATGGCTTGTTTGTCGGAGTAACATATGCTGCCAATATAAAGAATTTAATGTGTGTGTGTTGTTTTAATGTTTCACATTTTACTCTAAAAAATGCAGTAGAAAAAGAATAAAATTGATATAATGTATTATAGGAATTATTATATTATTAAAAGTATTACATGGAATTTCCTCATTTTATTTTGCAACAGATCTAAAATTCTTCGAGGCTGCAAGGTTTGATAGCTGGGCTTAACACGATCCAACTATGAATAATGTATAATTCATATGAGTTATTTTTTATTTACAAATTTTATATAAAAGAATTGCATAAATCGTTAGGATAATGTATACGCAACAAATTTTTCAACCAGACAAAATGAAGGCAAATTCGATTATAATTTAAGTTCTTATACATCAATTGGATATCAATTTGGTGTCATCTTAGAGAAGGTTCATTGATAATTGTACAAATTATGATATCTCACAATTATTATATATGGTCACCATGCATTAGACACATAATAAAAAGTATTTTACTAAAAGAAAAGGGCTAATAGGCAACATATAACACAAAAGAACGTA
This sequence comes from Fraxinus quadrangulata, assembly GCA_903798255.1. Taxonomy (NCBI): domain Eukaryota; kingdom Viridiplantae; phylum Streptophyta; class Magnoliopsida; order Lamiales; family Oleaceae; genus Fraxinus; species Fraxinus quadrangulata. The sequence goes on along the minus strand of CAIGRB010103645.1, from coordinate 5,693 downwards.
AAACTCTACATATTGAAACTTCAACTTATCCCTCTCAAGTTCATTGGGTGTAGCTCGTACAAGTTTAGTCTCAAGCTCATTATTGCTTTATATCAACTTGGTTAACTACTAATAAGGTTCCATTGGCCTATTTATAGTTCTATATTTCATATGGACGGTGGAGATCTATTTAGTTTTATGGTATAAATTAATCTTCAAGGATATTCTATCTAGATATTTACAAGGAATATTCCAATAAGGCTGTCATTACAACTTAACAATTCATGCAAATTTCTCCACTTTCTTAACGAGGATCATTCTTGAATATAGCACTCCATACCTTTCTATAATGTTCCTACAAGTCAGGGGCGGATTTAGACATATTTTATTGTGGGTCAAAATTAAGGACACACGAGCAGAACTCAGACACTCCAAAGACGGTAGACTTCAATCATTGGCGCTTGAGTGTGCCTTACCTGATACGCCAAGTTTCTATTATGTCAAACATCGACACGACATATACACGAGTTTTCTAAAAACTAAAGATGAATATACACAAAAAAAAAAAAATATAACTTGGCAAATAAACTGGAACAAGAAATTTTCGAAAAAAAGAAAGATTTAACTAATAATTTCTAATACATGAACAACAATGAACATGTTTGCAATTGCAACAAGTCTGTTGGGTTTTTCAAGTGAAAGAAAATTTTTGTCATCAATTATATTTTCAAACGTGTGATATCCAATGAATGTAACAAAGGAAATAACAAATTGCAACAACAATATATGCAAATATTCAGGGGTGGAGTCAGCATTTTTATTCAGTATGGATGAAATTTAATCGAGGTCGGAGTTTTCGGGGGCTTGAAACGTACATTAAATTTGGGCCATTAAAGATCCCGTTTTGAGCCCCATATTTATGATGAAAATGAATTTTTATATAGTATTTTGATGGAGAAAGTGGGATTAAAACATAAGAAAATATTTTGAATTTGCATGTAATATTATTTGTTGAAAAATATGTGATTAAAAATAAGAGAGAAAATGTATTTTGAAAATAATTGGGATCAAACGAAGGCAAATTATAGTATGCAATATGCATTCATAAGAACAAATTTTCGAACAAAATTTGAATTTATATAATTTTGATACACACCACTTAATTGATTAAGTCCTTGTCTGAACCCTTTTTTTTTTCCCAAAAAATGCATTTTGTAATAGTGTTACGTTAGAGAACGTGTGGTTAAAAAATAAGAAAAAAAAATTAGGTTTGCATGTCATATTATTTTATTGAAGAATGTGTAGTTGAAATGTGGTCAAATCCCTATTCAAAAATATATTTTAATGGAAAAATAAGGCTCAAACAAAGGCTAAATAATATAGTACTCCTTAATGGACTATACAATAGCTTTTCCCAATTCACTCACAATCCGACCTCTCTCTATGCACTCTTTATTTCACACTCAAGGCTGCACGGATACATCCTTACTTTCTCTTTATCACACAGTCATGGATACAATACATACAACCAATATGTATTAGTGGTGGTAATAAAAGAACCCAATTGTATGGCTGCACCTTCTACAAAGTTCCTGTAGGCTGTGTGGCGATGGTTTTAAAAAAAAAAACCTCAATTTTTTTTGGGATCACTTGACCCCACATGGGCCTCTGCTACAAGTTTCTCCTCTTCTTCAAACCTATGCAAAGTTTTGCTACACTATTGGCAACTTTAGCCTTTTGTTACATCCCAATACAACCTTAGATTGTGCTTGCTGCTGCTTGGGATGCAAGCTATAATATTGCATGCCCAATTTCCATCCATGCCTTCAGCCCTCTAAGTTCTACTTGCAACGTTTAGCTTTCGAATCCTTGCATGCAATTGATCGTATATGGTATATTTTGTGCATATTCTTTGCGCATCCTTAAGTTCGAGCATTAACCGTATTTGTAGATTTTTTATTACGCCATGATAGGAGCATATCATCTAGCTAAATATAATAAATCTAGACTAGACCGAACTTGCTGAGCTTATGTCCATGTAGAGTTTATCAATCTAAAAACATATTAGCTCATGCCATGATAAGGCCATGTATAAGAAGTCATAGCCCATGTAGGTGATGTAATCCAACATTTGAGGTGAACAAAAACATTTAAGTTCGGCACTACTCGGTTTCAGTTCAATCTGATTTGGTTTGTTTCGGTTCCTTCGAAAGTTCTAAAATTTAATAGATCCCATGAACCAAAGAGTTCCGAAATTCCATAAGAAATAAAATAACATGTTCATATCTAACGTTTACAAATATAGGAGTTATATGCACGAAGGACCACTATATTTTTTACAATATTTATTGGTAGCCACTAAGCTTTAAAATGTCTCTAACTATCCACTAAACTTTCCAAACTGTTATACCATCCGCACTCTGTCATCAACCATTAAAAAATAGATAGAACGAATGTCGTGGATAATAAATACTCACATGTGGCACATTTAACCTTTAATTTTTTTTCCATGGCACAAACATTTTGTGGCAAGTAAAAATGGTTTTGGAATGTACAACTGTCAATGAAAAAAATTGTGGAAGGTACAATGACCAACGAGATATTAATTCAATACTTTTACTTTCTTTTATATAACTAGTCGTTGACACGTGCGTTACACGAATTTTGTATTTGTTGTGTTTTTATTAGTGTAGAAATTGTAGATATTAAGAAAAAATAGTTTGATATTTATTGAATTATTCAAGATTCTTGGAGCATATTATTGTCTCGCTAATGCTCCATCCAACAAGCTGATTATTTCAAAAGCTGATATTAGTGAAAGAAAACTCACCAAAAATAAAATTGAAAAGATCACGTGTATGTAGAACATGGCAATACATGATAATAGAAACGTTTGGCATACATAAAGATTGCAGGTTTATAGGAGTAAGAAATATTTGATTCATTAAATAATAAAGTATGCATCAAAAAATGAAAATGCATAACAAAGAATTTGTAAAAGGATACCATGCAGTATTTAGAAAATAAAACCAATGAATTAGGATGGAACTTACATGTGTATGCTAAGACAGAATAGATAGTTCTTGCACTATCATTTCTGCTTCTTCTCTTGATTGTTTATAAACGTCGGGATTTGAGTATATAATAAATATTGAAATAATTGCATTAAATCAACCAAAGCACCTACCTAACCCTTTTTTCTAGTTGGCAAAAAATATATCCTACCCACCTGTATTTTGTTCCATCACCTAAAAAACTATCAACTCTCAATTCTTAGCAACTGGACAAATGCCACTGAACGATGAAACAAATTAAATGTTAACAAATGGATAAATCCAATTATCTGAAGTGTATGAATTTTCAAATAACTAAATGCTTGATCATTTAATGGTTCCAAAAGAATGCATGTAAAGTTCATCTAAAAGTTTCAGCCATATATGATAAATAAAACTTGTTATGATTACACTGTGAATAATTTTTTTCCTTGAAAGAGACTTACTAAGTTGCATTATTCCAGAACAATTCATTTCAATGGTGGATAAGGACAATTAAGTTACAGAAAGTAGTAAATACCCTCATGTACTGTTCTTTGTGTTTGTAGATCCCGATAAATCGAATTGGTCTTGCCTGAATATGCAGTTCCAACCATCGTATTTTCTTCAATTCTGATTATAACAACTTGAATGATTAATTGTTTGAAGTAAAAAAATTAAATGTCTCTATAAAAATTTAGAACTGAATCAATTTTTCCTAATCAAGGCAGTAGTAATAAATAATTAAAATGACATTTCTTTCATAAAATCAAAGTGTTAAAAGAAAATATGTATATACTATATCAAGAGAGATGTCTTAAACTTCACAGGATAAGAAGCAATGAAAGCAAAAATGGTTGATTCAATAAAAAGTAAGAGCAAAAAAGAGGAGAAGAAAACATACACAATCATGAGATTTTCTAGAATAAGCAAGAATCAGATTGACTCGACATCACTTTCTCTTCTATAAGCCAATTTCAATGCATTTTTTGCCTACAACACCACCGGCATCTACTGCTTACAAAAATATAAGGTATCAAATGGTTAGTCTTGAACATGAATACATAATTAAAAATTTGAGCCTCATTACCCAGGTTATTTGAAAGCCAATTTTAAATTCAAATGAAATTGATAGCTTAAAAGGCATTACTTGGCTCGAGATCTTATTCAACGAGCTAAAAATTCAATTACAGTAAAATCAGCATAAACAATTACCTCTCTAACTTTATCAGCTTTATCCAAGGGGAAACCATAGTTTCTTTAATATGGCTTCTTCTAAAGTCAACACATGTAGCATGTCCTCAAATTCATCTCTTTGGTTATCAGTCAATGTTCGCTCCACTGTAAGAAGCATAGGATGCAATTCTTGTAATGAACATGTTGAATTATGCAAAATAAGATATCGTTCAAAATAAGATACAGGACCATACTCTAGTGAAAAGCATACGAACTGGAATAGTACATTCCAACCTGATAAGCACATAAAAGAGCACTTAGACTAGGAGGAACATGCATAACATGACTTCTATCATTATTATTCACATCAACAACCAGTGCCTCAAGCTTTTTGGGCTTTCCTCGTCTTCCTCACCAAAGTCAAAAACATCAAGATCATACTATTCTTTTTCAATTTCCTTCCAATCATCTCCAACTCCTTGTCATATTTCATAGGACTAAAATCACAGGGAAAAAAAATGAGAATTGGACCTCATTGTCCTGGGCTATAGCCCAAGCCAGCCAAGCCCTAAATCCACCTCCGTGTGAAGTCATAGCTTGTACTTACTTTTAATAAATAATTTTTAAAAAAAATCACTTTCCATGAAATCTATTCTAAAAAAATCTCTACAAAATAGGGGTCAAGTCTATTAATTTCTGTACACTTGAATTAAATTTCATGCAAAATTTAAAAATCGAATTCAGAAGAAAGAGATGAACACTAAAGAACAAATCGAGGACATTTGATTAGTTATTTTTAAAATTTTGTAAAAAATTCAAAACTATGTCATTTGATAACTTTTGGTGTAAATTATACAAAGAGATTTTAATAAAAGTGCTGGATGATTCAAGAGTATCTCTAAAGCAATTGAAAATGCTTAAAATTGTGTCACGTGATCAAAGATAGACTATGTTTAAAAACTCTTTCCAATGCTAGCTAACAAAAACAAGGTTAAGTTGACATCATGCACAAAAAATAAAAAATATGTAGAGCTCCGTCTAGATTCAGAGCTCTGTTAGACATAATGACATGATAACTAAATTTAGAAGTTTTGTTAAACTGAATGACTTGATAGAATTAATATTTCTTTTCTAATTTAGATTTATATCCATATTTAGATGAGATTTAAAAAAAAATAAAAATAGAACAACTTGTAAATGGCAATTCACAAAATCCATTGGACGTGTTTACTCAAAATAATATTTATTTAATATTTTGATCATAATATTGACCTAGCTAAAATCATATCCACCCCATCTACTATATTATATAGTTGATAGTGTAAATCTGAGTAGATTATGGTTTAATTTGGTATGGCTGTAAATTTTAAAACAAATTTATTACGATGAATAAATTTTACTAACCGCAGTATTCATAACTTGATGGGATTTTGTATTACAAAATGTTAATGACTTAGTGTCAAAAAGATTACTGACAAAATATAACATTAAGGAATAGAAGAGTAA
>CAIGRB010103608.1:12162-38262 GCA_903798255.1 Fraxinus quadrangulata | reverse complement strand
TTTTAGATGATTAATAAAAGGGAAAACACAAAATTGAGCAATGCACAACATAAATGAATCAATCTTATCAAGAAACCTCAATCAAATGTAAGTGCAAGTGTGAATGAGACTCAGGCAGTCCACAAGTACATGATACAAATATTCATTCCAATAAATTTCAAATCAATCACAAGAATTCAATCACAGGAATTCATAGATAGGCAATCAATTGGACATGTATCATTCAAGAAGGAGCCCCAAATCGAATTAAAGGCACGTTTGGAATGATCTTACCAATTGCTATTGAAAAACAGTAAATATAACCTCAAGCACTCAGTCAAGCCATCCAGTCAGAGCCACCAATCACCCAATCAACCAGAAACATACACAACAAAAGCACAAAGAAATCAATATCGAATTAGAGGAACATGTTGCCAACAAGTAATGTTCTCTATTTAGACCTTCGAAGGTCTATACAAATATATTACTAAGCAAAAAACGAAGAACCCAAACAACAAATTCAGAAAATATGAACACGGCCAAGCCCTAGATCGAAAGCACAATTCATAGTACAATACTGAACATAACACAACATAACGAAATCCGTAGAAAACTGAAGCTGTAAAATAGAAGAGTTCTACTTCCCTGTCTGGTCGAAAATCAGGCTCAGGAACAGCCCTTCCACTATCGCACACCGTCGTCCATAAAGAGAGGTTTACAGAGAATACTCAATGAAAAACTCTGTATTGGTCATCGATCCAAAAGGATCTCTCAAACAGCCACTGTTCTTCCTTCCAGTTAGAGTAAAACCAAGACTAAAACTAGCCAATATTGCAGGCCTGGTTACATACCATGTTTACCCTCTAAATGCTGGAATAATTATAGAGAAATCACCCAAGAGAAGATAGAACAGACGCTACACACTCAGAGAGACCCAGACCAACCAGAGAAGAAGAATAAAGAAATTGAGGAGAGTGAAATATGAGAGGTGAGAGGAAATATCTCCCAAGAATTAATCTCAAGTGTCCAACACATCCAACTCTCACAATAGACCCAAACTAGCACAATCCACGAGACAACCAAGCTATCAATAGGCGAAGGACACCTAAGTAACTGGGCCAAAACAATACAAACAATACAAATGACATGAATAGCACTAGTCCAATGGTGTTATGGGAAACAAGATTCTCACACAAAGTAATAAAGAACAAAGATTCAAGTAAGTTGAATTGGCATAATAGAACTTTCCTTTTCAATTACGCATGTATATATAGTTCTTAGCTTTTCCATAATAAACCAATTTTTTGAATCTCATGTATGTATCTCGGGTATGCTTAAAAATACAATGAAAGAAATATAACTCGTGCCTTAGAATTTCATCTAATCTCGTCTCACTTTCATTGGCTTTTTAATAATCACAGAAAAAACTAACAAGCGTTATGAGACGTCCCTAGCCAAATGGTAAGAAACCAATAACTTGGGTATAATGGGAGTATGTTTACTTTAAGAATAGTTTCTATAAATAATAGATATAGGATCAATGTAATGCAAATAAACTTACAAGAATTTTTTCAAGATCCTGAGAAGAATATGCTTGGACTAGTTTCTCCTTCTCTCTTATATCTGGAGATAGAAATTATAGAGAGCAGACAATCAAAATAGTTACAATTAATTAAGCAAGAAGTAAAAGAAATTGATGCTTATAAATTAAAAACTGACCTTCCCTTTGGTCGAGTCACCTTGACAGCTATATCATGATTGTCCTTAGAAGTCTTGTTTTGTTTATAACTGCTACCACTTTCTTTGGTTTCACTTTTATCAGCTGTTGTGCAGCCAACACAGTACACTTTATGAATATAGGACATGATGAAAGTTATGTTGATAAAGATGATTCATCCCCGACAATAGACTAGGGATCGATGTTTAAAGGTTTATTGGAAAGCATAGCTTCGGATCCTGAAATTAGAATTGCATGAGACTCCTATCATGGCCATCGATAAAAAAAGCAAGTAACATAAACAATTTCAAACTATATAATACACAAGTTTCTCATCTTAAACAATCATAAATTCAAATGAATGCCACAGATATTTAACAGATCATGTCCCACCCTACAAAATTCTGGATGAGAGGAAACAAAGCAAAAGAAATATTAATTATTTTTTAACCATGAAATAATACAATAAGGTTCGTAAGTATTGTAAAGTCGTATTTTGCAAATACTATATAGAAGACAATTGACAAGTAAGATGAAGAGGAATACATCCAAGGAGTCCTATTGGCCACTTGAAGCTTCAAAGCAATTGCACATTCCAAAGTTCAAATTTACATATAAGATTTTTGCAAAATACGGGTGCTTATACATTGAAATGGAGAGAAAGGAAAAGAAAAAGAAACATTAGGGAGGTGCATGAAAATGACTTAGACAACAAGAAAGATAGAAAAAATAAATTAAAAATTACTTAAAAAGAAAGAGAAAAAGTATAACATCTCTGATTATGTCAGCAATACAGGAAAACCGTTTGCCACTTGAATATAGGATACTAAGTAATCAATTATGGTAAAACTAAAAGTAAGACAATAGAAACTATCAAAATCGCACAAGGGTATATTAAGCAGGAGCGCGAATTCCCAAACCCCATATTTGCTACAAACATCTCCGTATAATTTATGAATCAAGAAAAATAGGAAAGGAAAGATGACAGCAAAACATTTATTCCATCCTATTCAAAGAAATTAGAGAAGACATGGTTGCTACACTTCAAATTTTAACAACAAAAACCAAGTAAGAAATTACAACGAATATTTAGTTTCATTTACTAGTTCCCTTATCTAAGAATAGCTTAAGGAAATTCTCGTTGTCCTCAATTGGTGATAGCTTACTTATTTGGATGATTAATACAATATTGTATGTGTTCTTTAAGCCTTAGCTTGGCATAACAGAACATGACATTAAGTTGATGAACTCAATATTAAGTCGAAAAAAATGCAGAGACATTAGAGAATATAATTCATCAAGCATTTTCCTATGAATAAAGACATATACACACCCAAATTCATGATTAAGATTGTATGCAATGCTAATTCGATCCTCAAACAAATCATCATAATGTTGTATGAAGTCATCCTTCATCTTCTCGAGAAATACAAATTGTACACTCCTTCCCATCGATTCATCAGTAATGACGAGAAAAACTACAGTCAGTGAATATTAAATTGAATCTACAGTTTGTTTAAAAACTAAAAATTACACGATACTAAAAAACATGCACATTTAGAGGAGAACTACATACCAAATCCACTGTCAATCAGGAAATTGAATGTAAGCTGACAGTGTCAACTGTTGGAGGAAATCTATACAATTCATATATTTTAAAAATTAAATCATGGCATAAAATAGCAAAAATTTCAAATATAATCGAATTCAATTCCAGCTGAAGAAGAAATTAAACTATCAAAAACCTTACCCTCGAAATCATTGAAAATGACAGTATCGAGGACGATCTCGCTATAACTGCTCACATCATCCAATTTAGTGCTCCAACCTATCGCCATTAAAAAATTTGAAAAAATGTACACTGTACATTAACGTGTACTGATCATCTATCAAATTTAGGCAAAAACAGAATGAAGAATAAATCACACTGGTGTCATGTTGAGAGAAGAAGACGAACTAGTGGAAGCTCGGATTAAAGGAAAACATCGATTACGCCTAAATATGATACTACTTTACAGATTGAGTGGTCCTTTCCTGCTTCGATCACGAAAAAATTCATAAATCCATTCAACCCAATTAACACACATATGTACATACATATATGCATATAAACACACACCAAGTGCATTATTAAGTTATTTTACCTAAAGAGTGAAGGATAATGAGATTGCAGAGGATAGCGGAGAATACAAAGTAGCTGATATTTTCAACTGTGCTGCGGACAACTGGACGAGGATTGGCAGAAGTAGTCGGACCAGAGGCGATCAATTTAGAACTTGCCATTTGACTTGGTAGAGGTCTTTTTATTATATAAAATCCCTCCAAAAATTCTTCATATCTCCCAACTCTAATTCTGTGCATTGCCTTTATTGGTATACATTCTATGTATTCAGTTATAGTTCTAGATGCCCTAAATCCTTGAGATTACAAAATTCTACTTTGTAGTTACTTGCACTAATATGTCATCGCCCAACCAAAAAAAGGGAAAAGCATAAGGAGAGAAATGGGAAAGAAGGTTACCACTCTGCAATTTTCACCATCTGCATCAACCTTGTTTCCAATAACAACAAATAGAAAATTCTCTTGCTATGATGGGCTAGTCTGCAAGGAAAATTTCAAATTTATTAGTGCGTTCCAATCTTCAATTAGACAGTAGTCAATATAAGGGGCATTCACATGCCAAACTTTACACCATTCATTTAGTCAATAACCAAGAAAATTGATAAATGTGTTGCTAAAAGTTATATTGTAGTAGATTTTGATAAATGTTGATGAAATGTGCGGTATTCAAAAATGGGGGCAAACAAGGGCTAAATTAAATTTTCATACATAAAAACTAAATGATGAGGCCCACTGACGATGTATACAGTATAAGTTGATGATATACTCCATGACTGCCAATTCATTATCCACATCTGCTGCATCAATGTTAACTATTGGATCCTTTGGTTTCTTGGTAATTCCACAAGCAGCCTAAAAAAATGATTAAGTTAACATCACGACTAAACTGTGCAATATGACTTCACAATAAAACAGAAAAACCCTTTCCCTATAAATTTGTGGTCGAGACTACCTAAAAACTTCAATATACTTCCAAATAATTTCAAGAAAAAAAGACGAAACAAGATTGAAATGGGAACTTTCTTCGAGCAATGAGGATCCCAATCAGTCATCTTTGATGATTCTCTTGCAATCCTCTGACTTTTCTCTTCTTCAACAGGACTAATGACAATTACATCTTCCTTGTTCGGTTTTACAAATTCTCTCTTCTAAGCCTCACTTTTGGAACGCCCTCTTTCCCCACAACTCCATTGACAACTTTTCCTAGCGGTTTCTGCGAATTAGCAATAGAAATTGAATACTACTTATTCTGTATACATGTAAATAATCTAAAAATTTCTTCAACTCCAGAAAATTCAAGAATTTGCCTCACTTTTCTTCTCAGCTGCTGCTTGTGCATTATTCACGAATATATATTTCGAATTAAAATCACCGCAAGTGTACGGTTCGTTAACAAATAATAAAGTGGACTTTTTAAGTCCGAGTATCGTCCCACGAAGATTGATTAGTTCAATTTAATTATTGTGACCTTAACCGAAACAAGAGTAACATGATGCATTTGTTTGTGACAAAATTATGAATAAATTAATCTACTTATGCACTTGTGAGTAAATTAATTAAACTAAATGCAAATTATTCTAAATGCGGATTAATGTGTTCAATAAATAACAAACGTACTAGGATCCCAAATTCTCGTGCAACAATCGGTTTTAACCTTAGTTTTATACATTGACAACACGATTGAATTTCAACGAATCAATGTTCCTATTTTATTTAACAATATCTCTCGAATGGTGTTAAACCTACTTTTATATATGTCACAACTATATTTCTATGATAAATGCGAATATATAAAAGTGCATGAATTTTTTATGAACACTTAAAGATTCACATAGAGTATAGCGATATATTTCTATCCCCTATCAGACCCTATGGCAATTTATATATGTCGAACATATTTTCCTTCTTTCGAATGCATAAAATAGGCCACCAAATTCAGGCAACTACCGTGCACAATAACTGTGGAGAAAAAAAATTATATAAATCATTCAATATTCAAAAATGTGTTTTTACTGTCAAATATACAAAACTAAAAATTAAAAACTCATATTACATGGTTCATCGTTCTCCAAATACAAAGAAAACTAGCTTAGCATGTTATAATAAGAAAACAAAAAATATAATGAAGAATCAATATCACCCGATTAATCTTGAATTAAATCTTCGTGTTCTTGAAATCGATCTTCACGTTCTTGCCTCCAAAATACGTAGAAGATATTTTTTTATGTCAAAAGGAGGTCTCCCCCCTGTGTTGTGATCGAGTTTGGTATATATAGGATGCATAAAATCTTGTTACCAAAGTAGAGTTTCAATTAAAAAAAGAAACAAAATCTCGCCAAAAGTTTATACTATGCGGTCGTATAGTACATTTATAAGCGGTAGCATAGAAGAACATCCAACCATCAATTTTGGCCTTGAAATGCATGATGTGGTCGCATCAAATTAGACATATCCGCATAGGTATACGTTTTTTTTCCACCAGACAACTTTTAGTATTTTGGTTATATCTTTCTTTCTTGATCTCCGATTGATGTGATTCAAAATGCATTGAAAATATAACTTAATGGGATACAAATCTTCCAAAAATATAATTTTTCTAATTTGAACATTTCCTATACCAAAATGGGTCTCAAACTGAGACTGAAAATTTGAAGCATAACTTTTTCAGCTGGAAGTTGATATGTGATAGTACTTGGACTATATTTCATCCATTTGGTTTCTTTTCTCATCCAATTGATTCCTAAAACTCTTAGATCTTCATCGTGAGGTTCGACGTAACTTTTTAGTATTTACATTTCAGTCCACGAACTTTGTATTTGATACAATTGAGCCATTTTTTGATATCTTTGCATTCTTTTCTCCAATTCTTCATCAAACATTGAATTTTACCTACAAAATGAAATATAACACAAGTTAGTTAGTATTTTATCCAAAGACCAATAAAATATTATAATTTAGGACCTTGAAAAAGTGTAGAAACTACACTTATCATGCATTTGCCAGTAATTGAGCACTGAAACTCCAGAAAGCAAATATTTATCAGTTCATTTATGTACTACATACACAAAGCCAAAGAATCAATGTATGTGTGTATACGAGATAGGGGGATACCTTGTTATGGGGTGAGCGATCTGAGTTTGAGGCTTCTCCTCAACAGCTAGAGCAAGGTAAAATTGAGTGACCAGTCTAACACGAGAAAAATACTCCCACAAAATTGAACGAAATCAAAACCAAGAAAAAAATAACCAAAAACCGCAATAAAAGAAAAGGATCCATAGAAAATACCTCATAAATTGGGGGAAATCCTTCACGCCAATAAGAGAGTTGATTTCTTTGAAATCACTAACAAGCAACATCTTTGAGTAATCAAACTGGAAAGATCTCCAAATAATTCTCTATATTATTCAGACCATTTGCAAGTAAAATTTCTATCATTTATAGAAAGGGCAAATTGTGATGGTTATAGTGCCGTTCATTCTGATATAATATTTTTGAAAATCCTATTAGATATATTGTATTGAAGACTATCCCATTTATGGACTTCATTTAGGAAAAGTGGTGGGATTTTATTTTATAGGTTTTCTAGTACTTTATGTATTTCTTTGGTTGTTTCCTTTTATATATGTAATGTCCCGAAAATTTTATAGAATAAATTATTTGTTCTATCTACTATATTTTTATAAGTTTGGAAAGTTGATGGACTAAAGTAAAATAGTATTAAATCCAATATTATTTTGAGTCAAATAATTTAATTATTGATAAAATGATAATTAGATGGACTCCTTCGGTAGCTTGTAATTAATTAGAAGTCTTCGACTTGAGAAATAATTAGTTTGCATAAGTTAAAACCAAGTTATTTTAATTTAAAAATCGTATTTAATGAGTATTATTTTATTACTTAATAAAATAACTTTTAAGATAATTAGGATAAGAAAGTAATATTATATTATATTATATAAATCAATATTTATCTTTAAGTTTGAAAAAGATATGATATATCTTATTTGTTATTCATTTTAACCACCGAATTCAATTTCCCATGTGCACGTGACTTTGAACCCTTTTGCAAAGTGACCGTGTGCGCGCATATATATTATGTTTGTTATTTTAAACATTATTTGTTAGTTGGATAAATCCATCCATTATCACTCACATTCCGACTAACTTCTAACCACCTCACATTATCTCATAAACTCACGTTTCTTTTTCCCATTTCAAATATCTTTTAGTTTATCTTTCACTATATAATTATCATTTTACTTCCATTTTATTTCCAGCAACAAAACAAGTAAAAAATAAACTCCTTCATAATCTTCCATCTTTTAGGAAGAAAGCAAAATCTTTTTATAAATATTTGGGCAGCTTCAAGTATACAAAATCTGAATTTTTGTGGGCTGATACTCAAGATTTTCAAAGGGTTAAGGTAGCATTAAAAGGTGCAAATGATTTGTCCCGTTTAATTTTATTTTTTCGTGTTGATAAATGTTATGATAATGAAAGATATAATATGATATGGTCATCCAGTACTAAAATATGATATATTATGAGCTCTTATCGATTTCTAAAGATACGATATGATGATATGATTTTTTTGATGCGTGAAATGATATTTTTATTCGAGATTGAACAGTTACTCGTATCATATTGAGTATTCCCATATATTCAAACTTTTTCCTATCTTTTATAGGATAGAACGGGTCGTTGGTTGGCAGACAATGATTTGTTGTCGTTGTGTCTCAGTTTATTGAACCTAATAAAATAAATTTGTTGTAATGTAGTTGAATATTTTATATTTTCAAGAGTAACCTTATTTTATTAATTTATTTATCTCATTCCTTTAATTGAATTTGGAACACATTTTGATTATGAACTACATTGTTTGTGATGTTAAATTTGTGAAATCAATATTTTATCATATATTTATTTGTCTAGCATGATTAACAAAACGTGACATGCATAAATAAATTAAGTGGATTAGATTTTAGTGTAATTTGTTAGGAGAAATGGATCGATAAACATTATTTAAGATTCTCGCAATTGCAAATTTAGGGACACTAACTGTACGTATTAATTGTGGACTTCCTCTTTGTAAGGGTCTGTTTGATACCCTTAATTTTTCCTAGAACTAGGAATTTTTTTTTCCATTTTCCAACTTTTGTAGTGTTTGATAGGAAAAATGGAAAATGTTTTCTCACTTTCTCTCTCACATGCACATTTTCCACCATTTTGTTAAAATTGTTTTCCCATCTTTTAAGTGGGTTTCATTTTCCAGCTCATTTTTTATTTTTGGTAATTGAGAAAAATTTTAGACTCAATGGTAAAAAAAAATTATCACTTTTATTGACAATTTTCATGCAAAAGAAAGCCAAACGAATAGTATTCGGCATGGTAATTTTTTTTTAAAAAAAATTGTTTTAAAAAAAAATTTGGCAAGTGAAACAAATTCTAGACATAATGGTAAAAGAAATTATCATTTTAATGGATAATTTACATGAAAAACAAAATCAAACAGACACCAAACTTTTAACATTTTCCATGTGGAAATTTATACCAATCAAACACAATTAATTACAATTTTCAGTAAAATAATTTTCAGGCAATTCAATTATCTAGAATTCATTTTCTTTCCACCAATTTTCCACATTTACAATCAAACGGACTCTAAATGTATGTTTCCTGTTCAATCTAAAAGATCATCTTGGGTGAGATTTTCATGATATGCATTAATTAGGAGATAAATAGATAAATGAAAGAATATGGAAAATTTCAAATTTATTAGTAATTATTTGTCACGTAAAACTTTTTAATGAAACGTTTGGTGGCGATTTAAATTCTAAAATTTTTGTAGAATTTTTAATTTTTTTTTTTAAAAGTTAAAATTATTCAGTTTTAAGAAAAAAAAAGGAAGAAAGAAGTTACGTGGACTGTGGGTCGAAATATTATATAAAAAATTATTATATTAATTTTAATTGTTACGTGTAATAAATGTTTACATGTGTAGCCTAGAGTTTTCGTGTATTTGTTGATAATTAATATTTTTCTTAATAGATATAAATTTTAAAGATGATTAAATTTTTTTTTAATAAAAAGTTCTTAAATATGTAAAAATATGAAAGACCCTTGGAACTCAATGACCACCCTCCGACAACTTTAAGGAATGTAATGGGGTAAGAAAAGAAATGAATATTTAAATATTTTGTGTAACTCAACATTTTCTACTTGCCACTTTGCAGATTTCATGACATGCACATTTTTCTTGCTAAATTTATGATTTATATCTCAAATAGAGCATGATTACTTGTATACTCGAGCATGAAATACGTTATGTCACATGATAAGAATGTAAGCATGATAAGTTAGGCTTAATGCTTGGATGGACAAATGACTTGTCCTCATAGGGATCATAATAGAATTGTACTATGATAAATAGAAGATTGACATAGATGATATTACTTTTTTTTTCATAATGCTAAGGAGTTTAAGACAAAGTATCCAAAACTCCACGATTAGCCAAAATAAAATTTCGAAGATGAAATTGTTTCAAGGAGGGAGGTTGTAACGCCTCGAAAATTTTATAGAATAAAATTATTTGTTCTATTGGCTATATTTTTATAAGTTTGAAAAGTTGATGAACTAAGATAAAATAGTATTAAATCCAATATTATTTTTAGTCAAATAATTAATTATTGATAAAATGATAATTAGTATACCAATATGGACTTCTTCTGTAACTTGTAATTAATTAAAAGTTTTCGACTTAAGAAATAATTAGTCTGTATAAGTTAAGTCCAAGTTATTTCAATTCAAATATCGTATTTAATGAGTATTTATTTTTATTACTTAATAAAATAAATGTTAAGGCAATGAGGAAAAGAAAGTAATATTATATTACATAAATCAATATTTATCTTTAAGTTTGAAAAAAAAATTGATATATCTTATTTGTTATTTCATTTTAATCACCGAATTCAATTTCCATGTGCACGTGACTTTGTATGTGTGTGTGTATTATGTTTGTTATTTTAAACATTATTTGTTAGTTGGATAAATCCACACATTATCTCTCACGTATCCACTAACTTCTAACGACCTCACATTATTCCATAAACTCACGTTTTTTTTTTCTCATTTCAAAAATCTTTTCGTTTATCTTCCACTATATGATTATCTTTTTACTTCCATTTTATTTCCAGCAACATAACAAGTAAAAAAAAAATTCCTTCATAATCCTCCATCTTTTAGTAAGAAAGCAAATCTTTTTTTATAAATTTTGGGCAGCTTCAAGATGTACAAAATCTGAATTTTTGTGGGCATCAACTCAAAATTTAAGATTTAAGGTAGGATTATGAGGTGCAAATGGTTTGTCCTGTTTAATTTTATTTTTTCATGTTGATAAATGTTATGCTAATGAAAGATATGATATGATATGGCCATCCGATACTAAGATACGATATATTATGAGTTCTTATCGATTTCTAAACATATTATATGACGGTATGATTTTTTTTGATGCGTGAAATGATATTTTTATTGGGGATTGCACAGTTACTCGTGTCTTATTGAGTATTCTCATATACTCACACTTTTTCCTACCTTTCATAGGATAGAATGGGTCGTTGGTTGGCAGACAATGATTTGTTGTCGTTGTGTCTCAGTTTATTGAACCTAATAAAATAAATATGTTGTAATGTGGTTGAATATTTTATATTTTCAGCAGTAATCTTATTTTATTAATTTATTTATCTCATTCCTTTAATTGAATTTGGAACACATTTTGATTATGAACTACATTGTTTGTGATGCTAAATTTGTGAAATCAATATTTTATCATATATTTATTTGTCTAGCATGATTAACAAAACGTGGCATGCATAAATAAATTAAGTGGATTAGATTTTAGTGTAATTTGTTAGGAGAAATGGATCGATAAACATTATTTAAGATTCTTGCAATTGCAAATTTAGGGACACTAACTGCACGTATTAATTGTGGACTTCCTTTCTGTAAATGTATGTTTCCTGTTCAATTTAAAAGATCACCTTGAATGACAGAATGAGATTTCATGGTATGCATTAATTAGGTGATAAATAGATAAATTAAAGAATATGAAAATTTTCAAATTTATTAGTAATTATTTGTCACGTAAAACATTTTAATGAAACATTTGGTAGCGATTTAATTCTTAAATTTATATAGAAAGAGCGCGTAGATATCCCAAAAAATTATCTCGATCGATTTCAAACTCCTCGAACTCGTCATCGTCTTCAAATAGATATATCTTTGGATCCTCAGTAGCGGGCTTTGGTTGTTCGATCGCCATTCTTAGTCTCCAACACAAAATACCATATTGAAATATACAGTAAAACCCCCCAAACCCTAGCCCCTTCTAGACTCATTGTGGTATCATACAGCTTACACAAATAAACACATATAAACAAAAAATCAAATGTGGATAATTTCTGAAAATAATTATTATACACAGAGAAGAAGAAAAGCCGGTTGAAGCCTCTGGGTTTGTCGAGGCTCCTTTGTCAAGAAAATAAATAGTTTGCCTAATGTACAGTAAGAAAGCCATCATTTCCTAAGAAGAAAGGAAACGTATTTGAGAAGCCTATTTGAAGAAAATATCTAACGTACAGTAAGAATTAGAGAGAGGAGCGTATTTGAGAAGCTTACTTAAGGAAATATTGGGCCAAATCAACCCGATCCATCAAGTGAAAAACATAAGAGAAATGTCCACATTGTCCTCAAACAGTGAACTTAGAGAGGATAAAATGGGAAATGAACAAATGCTTCGTGAATGAATAGTGCTGGCAAGATTGCCTCTTCAAAGAGAGCAGTGGTAATGCTCGAGAATTTTTAGGAAAAAATTAATTATTTTTTTGTGGTAGCTTGAAGTTGAGGGAATAAAATGAAATAAATTTTTTTTCTTATTTTATTTGAGTCAAATAATTAGGTTTTGATAGAACAAAGATTAGTATATCAATATTTGACTATTTTAGTAGGTTTTAATTAATTAGAAGTCATTGACTCAATAAAATATTGATTTGGATAAGTTAAACCCAAGATATTGAAGTTTATAGAAGTTGTTATTATTAGTATTTATCTTGAATTAAATATCACAAACTTTTAAGATTAACTTGCACGTGTACTTTAGTTTGGATACAAACAAATTCTTATGTGAGTTGTATATTTATCTCAACAAGTACATTGTCATGATAACTCTACTTTTGATTAGAAATCTTTCTATTTAAATACAAATATACAATACAAACTCTATCACTTTGAATGTGATAGGTATTAAATATGTATTTTATACAAATTCAAGTGCATGCGTCATAATATGATTTGTTTTATCAAAATTCAATTCCTATCCAAGTTTGGTATACGTTTTTATCCCATCACAATTGTACTATAAATCAACTACTATTTTTTTTACTATAAATATTGTGCAATTGTCCCATTATTCTCCACCAAGAATTGTTACATGGGAGAGAGAGAGAGAGAGAGAGAGAGAGAGATAGAGAGGGGCATAGAAAGATGATTTTTTTTTCATGTGCATTCTTTTACGATATTTCAATAAAAAAGGTAAGATGCTTTTGCATAAGTGGTTAGCTTCTTTATATTCTTATATTTAGTAATTTATGCATGAATTGCCAGCGAACCTTCGTATTCGACCTAACAATATGTGAAATCTTTAGGGAATTTAAAATGAAAAATGATGGGTATCTCGCTTGGTCACCGGTGTACTCCATAATGAGAAATGTGATATGAATTGTCTGTATTATTATTATTATATAATTACATATGGGAACTGCACGTATTTTACTGGGTATTTTTAAATATTCACTCTTACTATAATTTTTTCAGGTTAGTTCGGATCGATTGGAACTGTAACAAATGGTACAGTTTCATTTTGATATGCGAATAACACTAAGTTTTACTGCCTATAGATTTATTAGTTTGAATTGTTCAAATATTATTATTGAATAGTTAGTTAAGAATGTATGTTTTTTTAAGATACTATTTCATGATTTAAATTTAAGTTTATGAATGTTCCAATATTTGTTTATTAAATAATTATATATTTTATCATTCCGCAAAGAAATCGAATTTTTTTGTAACACTCCATGATTTTGTGAAATTTTGGGTGCGCTACAGTTTGGTATCAAAGCAAAAGTTTTACTTTCCTGTAAACTTTGCAAAGAAAAAAAAATTATCGTGGACAGTACGTGTCACTGTTCACGTGAACAGTGACAAAAGAAAAGGGTAAAATATTTTTTTAT
Organism: Fraxinus quadrangulata; assembly: GCA_903798255.1. Taxonomy (NCBI): domain Eukaryota; kingdom Viridiplantae; phylum Streptophyta; class Magnoliopsida; order Lamiales; family Oleaceae; genus Fraxinus; species Fraxinus quadrangulata. The sequence continues at coordinate 24,159 of CAIGRB010103608.1, read as the reverse complement.
TTGTTTCTTTTATTTTGAAGGATAAATGTTGGTTTAAATAAAATTTGAATAATAATAATAGTAGTATAGAATTTAAATTGTTATGGTTTCATGCTCATAGTTTAAGTTTCACACGTAATAATTTTATTTTATTTTATTTATTTATTTATTTATTTATTTATTTTTGTTTAGTTTTAGCCCTTGATGATGTTTTAAGAATTTACCAATCTGAAAATTTATATTTTAAGAGATTTCATGTTCGATTTATTGTTATAGTTTTGTTGATTTGCGTAATTACAAAATTAAAAGGCTTTATCAAAAAGACCTAAATTGTCTAAGTGGAGCTTGGGAATTAAGCGGTCCGTTGTGACCCCTCTCCTCATCTGGAAGTCTTTTGATTGCGCGTTATTCAAATTAACGAGATGAAATACAATATTTCAAACCTTTCAAAAAACAATTTTTTTTAAAGAAAAAATCTATTTTTTTGTGATTTCTATTTTGAGAAATTCCTATTTTTGGAGATTTAAAAAAAAAAATGTACCATTTTTCATAAATATTAGAAGTTTACGGACAATGTAAAATTTTTGAAGTCTTAAACATGTAATGAGATGAAGAATCCTTAGCACGTAGCGCCCACTACTCGATCACTCTCCAATTGATCCAAGGTATGAAAAGAAATGTTATTCTTTTAGCATGTTTATGAGTCATCTTGCTTTATATTATGAGATGCATAATCATATTTACTTCGCATATTTTATTAATTGTTAAAATTTTCACAAATTTATATAAGTATTATCGGTTGCAAACATGGAATGAAAAATATGGTCACAGAAAGATCAAGCATAATTGAAGTTATATTTGTCACATGATTAGGACTTGACAAACAACTAGATTGACTAGAGATAACCCAACATATCTTCAGCGTACTCAGATGGCCATTGAGAATTACATAAATTATGAAGTGAGATAGGAGCGAACATTTGTTGAACATGTTGAAGATTTACTTTCTAAGTGGGAGCAAGTTCGATCGTTTAGATATAATGAGGGGACAATCCTGTCGATATACCATCTTATAAGCACTATGCGGCCTCAATGGAGAGATGTGGCTTACTTCGTGAGAGATTTGGATTATGAGCTATATTTGCAAGAAGATTGGGACATGGTTGATTTTAAGGGATACTGTGAGGACATCATAATCTTGTGNAAATTAACGAGATGAAATACAATATTTCAAATTTTTCAAAAATTTTTTTTGAAAAAAAAAATCTATTTTTTTAAAATTTCTATTTTGAGAAAATCCTATTTTTGGAGATTACAAAAAAAAAAAAAAAAATGTAGCATTTTTCATAAACATTAGAAGTTTACGGACAATGTAAAATTTTTAAAGTCTTAAACATGTAATGAGATGAAGAATCATTGGCACGTAGCGCCCACTACTCGATCACTCTCCAAATGATCCAAGATATGAAAAGAAATGTTATTCTTTTAGTATGTTTATGAGTCATCTTGCTTTATATTATGAAATGCATAATCATGTTTACTTCACATATTTTATTAGTCGTTAAAATTTTCACAAATTTATATAAGTATTATCGATGCAAACATGGAATGAAATAATATGGTCACGGAAAGATCAATCATAATTGAAGTTATATTTGTCACATGATTAGGACTTAACAAACAACTAGATTGACTATGGATAACCCAACATACCTTCAACATGCTCAGATGGCCATTGAGAATTACATAAATTATGAAGTGAGATGGGAGCGAACATTTGTTGAACATGTTGAAGATTTCCTTTCTAGGTGGGAGCAAGTTAGATCGTTCAGATATAATGAGGGGACAATTCTATCGATATACCATCTTATAAGCACTATGCGGTCTCAATGGAGATTTGTGGCTTACTTCGTGAGAGATTTGGATTATGGACTATATTTGCAAGAAGATTGGGACATGATTGATTTTAAGGGATACTGTGAGGACATCATAATCTTGTGGAACCACAGGCAACAAGAGCTAGCACTAGAGCCCAAGCCTGAGCCAAAACCTGAGCCAGAACCTGAAGAAGACTCAGAGGAGGACACTGAGGAAGACCCAGAGTAGGAAGTCGAACCGGAGCTGGAAGACCCTCCCATCGATTTGGTTACAGATTCTGAGCCCAAGTCATGCATTACTTCGGATGATAAGACACCACTAAAAGAAGATTTCTAGGACTCATAGAGATTAGAGATAGTTTTATTTACTCCTTTAGCCAAAGTTTAATTGTTTATCTATTGGATATTTTTTTTAGAAAACTAGATACTATATGTAAGGATTCGAAAATCTTAAAGTTTTTACCATTTTTATAATTAATTCACGAGTTATCAAATTTTCCTAAATTAAAATTTTATTTGTGTTAAGAAAATACCGAGACAACAACAAAACCAAGCAACGGTCATCAAAGATTTGTTGAGAGGTGTACAAGATTTGGGTAGACAACAAACACAGGCTGATCCCCAGAAGCAAATGCTAACAACGTCAGTTCGATTGTGGAAAAATTCCATCGCTACAAACCCCCAACCTTCGATGGCAAGGCAGACCCCTTGGAGGCTGAGGAATGGAGCGAATCTTCAAACATATTTCTTGTACTGATGCTCAAAAGGTATTATCTGCAAAATTCATGTTGGTTGATGCTGCAGGCCACTGGTGGGAATCAGCATCGCGCACTAGAACAGAAGTTCAACAACATGCCCTGACTTGGACACAATTCAAGGACGAAATGATGGGAAAATACTTCCCACAAGCTCTGAGGGACCGAAAGGGGACAGAACTTCTTCAATTTAAACAGGGAAAGATGAAGTTTGAGGATTATAAGAGAAAGTTCGAACAACTCTCTAGGTACGTACTACACCTAGTGGACACAAAGGCAAAGAAAGCAAGGAGGTTCGAACTAGGATTACGTCCGGAGCTTGGTGGCATAATGGCAGCCCACTAATTCACCACCTATAGTTGGGTTTTGTAAACTGCTCAGGCAATCTCAAATAGGTTAAAGATTGATCAAATTTTTCAGCAATATGCCGAGCTTTCAGGAAAATGGAAATAGAATGGGTCCAACAAAGAAAAAAAAGAAGCACAGAACAAAAAGGTCAACTTCAGATCAAGTTTTGAACGAGTTGTTTCACCTTGTCCAAAGTGCAACAAAACACAGAGGGGTGAATGTCTATTTGGGAGTAATATGTGCTATAGATGCGGTAAGATATGTCATATTGCTAAGGATTGCCAGAAAGTTCCCTCGAAGAAAGGTAATGAGCAAGAAAAGAAAGGAAATGCGAGAGCTTTTTCTTTAACTTATAATGGGGCAACGGAAGACCAGAACGCAAGTAATTCGAGGACGAAATTCTTCTAAGGAGGGGAGATTGTAACACTCGAGAATTTTTAGGAAAAATTTAATTGTTTTTTTGTGGTAGCTTGAAGTTGAGGGACTAAAATGAAATAGATTTTTTTTTTCTTATTTTATTTGAGTCAAATAATTAGTTTTTGATAGAGCAAATATTAGTATATCAATATTGGACTCTTTTAGTAGGTTTTAATTAATTAGAAGTCTTTGACTCAATAAAATGTTGATTTGGATAAGTTAGACCCAATATATTGAAATTTATAGAAGTTGTTATTATTAGTATTTATTTTGAATTAAATATCATCAACTATTAAGATTGGCTTGCACGTGTGTTTTAGTTTGGATACAAACAAATTCTTATGTGACTTATATATTTATCCAAACTAGTACATTGTCATGATGACTCTACTTTTGACTAGAAATCTTTCTATTTAAATGTAAATATACACTACAAACTCTATGACTTTGAACGTGATAGGTATTAAATATGTATTTTATACAAATTCAAGTTCATATGTCATTGTATAATTTGTTTTATCAAGATTCAAATCCTATTCAAATTTGGTAGACATTTTTATCCCATCACAATTGTACTATGAATCAACTACTGTTTTTTTTTTACTATAAATAGTGTGCAATTGTCTCATTATTTTCCATCAAGAATTGTTACACAGGAGAGAGGGAGAGAGAGAGAGAGAGAGAGAGAGAGAGAGATGATTTTTTTCACGTGCATTCTTTTACGATATTTCAATAATTAAGGTAAGATACTTTTGTGCAAGTGGTTAGTTTCTTTGTATTTTTATATTCAGTAATTTATGCATGAATTGTCAGTGGACCTTCAGGTTCGACCTAACGAAATGTGAAATCCTTCGGGAAGTCAAAATGAGAAATCATGGGTATCTCGCTTGGTCACGTATACTTCATAATGAGAAATGTGATATAAATTGTCTATGTTATTGTTATATAATTGCGTATGAGAATTGCATGTATCTTACATGATATTTTTAGTCCGGATCGATTGGAACTGTGACGAATGGTGCAGCGGTCTGCCAACGAATTTTCGACATGGGAATAACACTAAGTTTTACTGCCTTTAGATTTATTAATTTGAATTGTTCAAATATTATTATTGAATTAGTTAGTTAAAAATGTATAATTTTTTTTAAGATACTATTTCATGATTTAAATTTAAGTTTATGAATGTTCCAATATTTTATTTATTAAAGAATTCTATATTTTATTATTCCGCAAAGAAATCGATTTTTTTTTTGTAACACTCCAAGGTTTTGTGAAATTTTGGAGCGTTACAATACCGATAGTGATGTATATTCAAATTTAGAGAAATGGATACCAAAGTACAATGTAAGATTTATTTTCTATTTCCAATGGCAATGATTCGAACCTTGGCTTCCAATGTTAAATTTGACTTCCTTGACCATTTGAGAAACTTGAGAACTTTAGTCATAAATTGGGAGCCAAACATATATATTTAAATTAGCCAACAAGTTTTCTTTTTAGTTCAAAAATATATTTTAATCAAAATTACGATCTAACAATGATATACCGGTTCAACCACCGAGTCACCAATTGAACCACCGACTCGATGACCCAATGATTTTTTCGGGTCGACTGTCGGATTGGGTTTAATAACTATGCAATATAAAGAGTCTTATTGGAGTGTGTAAAAAGTTTCTCTCTAATTTTAAAGTTTCACTCTATTATGCATAAAATGTTCTTTATAAATAAAAAGTCTTTTGGAGATTTTCTTAATATTTAACGTAGTACAGTCTTCATTACTAACATATTTAAATATATGAGATTGAGTACTCACACAATTGAAAATGTCTGCTTTCTAGCGAAAGAGTTATATAGAATTGGAGAATTATATATTTGGGTTATACATGTGATACATGGTATAATTCTATTTATACAAGAGAACATATGCTATAAAAGGAAAGATACAATAAATATGCATACGATTTGGGGGTTACCTATATTCCCTATAATTAAGCAATCCCACAAATTATGCTGACAATCCTCCTCAATTTCAAGATGGTATTGTAGATGTGATCTTTAATTTTCATACTAAGTCCATGTTTGATTCTATTTAAATTAAAACTCTTTATTTCACATACTCATTTTTAACCACACATTCACACAACAAAATATTCTGCACGTAAATTCTAAACTTTTTTCTATTTTTTAACTATACATTCTCCAAAAAAATTACTATTCACAACATTACTTTTTCCCAATTTCTCTTTATAATGACCATCAAACAAGAGTTAAGTCGTGAAAATGTTCAAGCATGTGCATCTTGGTAAAAATATTAGCAGTAGTTTGATTAGAGGAAGATACATGAACTAAATGGAGATGACCAAGAGTAACATTATGGCGAATAAGATGAAAATAAATCTCAATATGTTTAGAACACTCATGAAATTCATTATTATGAGCAACTAGATAGCTCACCAATTGTCTCGATGAAGAACAATAGTAGATGAGTGAGAGAAACCCATATCTTCTAATAAGCCACGAAGCCAAAGTAACTCCACGATAACATCTGCAGTAGCACGATATTTTAACTCTATACTGGAATGAGCTATGACAGACTATTTCTCAATGTGCTAGGAAATAAGAGAGTTGCCCAAAAAGAAATAGTAATCAATAGTGTAACAACAATTTGTAGGATCACCGTCAAATCTGCATCAGAATATAGCACTAGAGATGATTGAGCTGAAAAATGAAATTCATGAAAAAGAGTCTCTTTCACATATTCAAGGATCCGAAGAACAACATAGAAGTGAGAAGTGCAAGATACAGCCATATACTGACTAACCAAGTGAACTGCACGAAAATACATGGTCGTGTCATAGTTAGATAGACCAAGCTCCCAACAAGCTAGCGATAGAAAGTAGGATCATCAAGAGGAGACCCATCTGTTGAGGATTGAACCATTGATCAATGATGTGCTCCCAAAATTTTGACCTTAAAGTCGTGTTTTGGCTAAATTCGTTTTTCTTAATGGTGCGCTTATTATGAGATGGTGACAGGTGGTTTATCTCTGGCCCTTGGATTTTTTTTGATGGTGTGAGATATATACTTGCACAGTACATATATTTTCACTTGGTTCTGCCTTCTGAGTTCTTCCGTCTTCTGGGTTCTTCTAAGAGTGACCTTATTCTTGTAGATTAGGGTTTTGTCATTTGTGTTCTTCATCTCTCATGATGAATTTGTAAACTGAGATCATAGTAGTTGTTAGCCTCTATAATCTGAATATTTGAGTGATTGCTGTGAGAATAAGGATTTTCTTACAGTCGTGATTTTAGTCGTCTATTGTGGGGTTTCTTGAGTGATTCCTTGTAGATCTGTAGTTTGGTGTGAAAGAGATAAGTGTTATGTACTTTTCTTTTGTGATTGGAAGAACATTTTGTAATTTGTTGCCATTTTTGGGCTTAATAGTGCATCCGAGCGAATATCCATTATTTGGATGCTCAACGGGGGATGTAGGCATTAGATCCGGTAGCCGAACCTCCGGGGTTTACGCTAAAATAATTCTTTGTTTTCAATCTTTAATTTTATGCAAGTTTACTTTCTGATCTATTGATGTTTGGTGAAATCTTGTTTTAATATCGTGTGTTGTGGCCCTTTTCACCATCTATAAGAATAAGCTTGACATTTGGTTCCAAAGAAGTCGAAACAGTCTTGTTGTATGTGATACAGTACGGGAAAGCAAATCAGAAGCATAGTTGGCTTCAAAAAGATGGTAACCGTCTGACTTGAATGAAACTTCAAGACCTAAGAAATAACTGAGAGAACCAAGATCCTTCATCTCAAATTGTTGATTTAGATAATGTTGTAACTGCGAAATACAAGCTGTAATCGTCACCAATTATTATCATATCAACAACATAAAGAAGCAAGAGAACAATGACATTATTAGTAAGGCAGATGAATAAAGTAGAATCATGTTGACTAGAAACAAAACCAGATTGAATAATAGTGGAACGGAATTTGGAAAACCAGGCTTGCGGTAGTTGTTTCAATCCACACAAAGCACGTTGAAGCTTGCAAACTTTGTTAGGAGGATGAGGAAATTCAGGTGGAGGATGCATAGACACTTCTTCATAAAGATCACCATTTAGAAAAGTATTTTTGACATCCATGTGAAGAAGCTTCCAACATTTCAGAACAACAATGACTAATAGGCTGCAAACAAAGGTAATTCGAGCAACTGGTGCAAATGTTTCTTCGTAATGAATGCCATATTCTTGAGTATAACCCTTGACCACTAAACGCGCTTTGTAATGTTCAAAATATCCATTAGGCATAGTACCTTAACTCTTAAGATACATGGCATTGGTAGAACCCTCAACACCCTACCTTCCCTTCATGTCTTCTTAAAGCTGTTATGGAAAGAGATCAATCAGATGACAAGGCCTACCGTGTCTCCTGTTATGGAAAGAGATCAATCAGATGACAAGGCCTATCGTGTCTCCAAGAAGTTTGAAGTTCTCACCCAAGCTCAGAACAAGTTTTAAGTTTTATAAACCTATGTACGTCCAATAGGAGTTTTACCAAGAAAAAGATCTACCAAATTCCAAAGTACGAGTTTTCTCTAGAGCTTGAAGTTCTTCATTCATGGCATTACTAGCCTCACGATAAGAATGAGGCTCATGCAAGGTTACAATATTAGAAAAACAATGATCATCATGAAGATAATGAGGAGATTCTCTTACTCGAGTAGAACAACGAGAAGGTGCATAAGGTATATTCTCAGCAATCGGAGCAGTTTCAGTAAGAGCAGGCCCATGTGCATGTATAGAAGGAGTAGATATGAGCTCTTTGGAACAACTGTCATTACTAGGAAAAAGGTTAACAGATAAATTAGTAAAGAATTGAAAGAAAGTAGTATAGATGGAATGAACTTGGATAATGAGGAAAATATGGTGTGTTCCCAAAAGGTGACATGTGTAGAGATATGCAACCTATTAGAAATAGGATTCCTACAATGATAATCTTTTATGTTCTATCCCACAGCCTAAGAAACAATATAGTCGAGCACGAGGTTCAAATTTGCTATGCTCATGAGGTTGTACCATAGCAAAATACACTACCAAAAGGCTTCAGAATAGAATAATCATGGGTCTTACCAATAACCATTCAAAAAGAAATTTTTTTAAGAATCATCATTGGAGTGCAATTAATAGCGTAGACATTAGTTAATTTAGTTAGTGTAGCTTCTCCCCAAAACTTTTCAAGAAAAGTTGAATAAATGAGAGAAGCACGGATGAAGTCAAGAATATGACGATGTTTACGTTTAGCTCTACCATTTTGTTGTAAGTGCGTGGACAGGAACGTTGAATAAGATTACCTTGTTGACAAAGAAACTGAAGAAGCGAAGAATCTTGATATTTCATAGCATTTTCATTTGAAAAAAATTAATGACGTGAGAAAACTAAGTTTTGATCATATTGGAAAATTTAATATAGGTTTGTGGCAACTTAGATCTTTGCTTCAGAAAATAAATCCAAGTAAAATGAGAATAGACATCAATAAATAAAACATAATATTGATAATCATTCATAGAAGAAATAAGAGAGGGTCTCCAAATATTAGAATAAGCAATGCCAAAAGGAACGTCATAAGTAGAGGTACTATTATTAAAAGACAAAGCTGGTTGTTTTGCAAATTAACCCTGTAGAAAATTGAAAGACTCAAATTTTGTAGATCCTAACAGCCTACGAAACTAAAGGTTGAATTTTACTAGTTGAAGCATGATCAAGAATGAGATGCCACTGACACAATGAAGAACTAAAAGTTGTAGCAGCTGATACATTTTGTAATGGAACTTGAAGAGACGTGAGCTCAAATAATTGCCCCACCTTGAGATCTATCCCAAGAATCTGGTCTATTTTCGGATCATGTACCTGACAACTGGAAGGGAAAAAATGACAGTTAGACAAAGATTACATAATTCACCAACAAAGATAAGATTAAGGATAAATTAGGAACACTGTAGGTATTAGTAAGACTAAGATATAAGGTTGATCCATGTCCAACATTAGAGAGGTTCATATTTTCACCATTTTTAGTGTGAATAGGAGAAAGATAGGATATATGTGGGTTTAAGGATAAGATAGAAAGGATAGAGTTCATGTGATTTACCTGAAATTACAGACATAGCAGAGGAAGAATCGGAAGAAATCTCCTATTTGAATAGGGTCTCCAGACCACTCATAGTGATGGCAGTAGAATTGTCAGAAGCAGTAGCAGGAACAACAGAAGAAGAAGAAGAAGAAGAAGAAGAAGAAGAAGAAGAAGAAGATCTACACTTGGAGAAATGTTTAAACTTGTTAAATACCCATTTAGGCCTTGGTGGTCGAATGGGACAATTATCAAGAACATGACCTATTTCATGGCAGTATTGACACTCAATGGTCAGACAATCAGTGTGTAAGTGAGCATTTTGACGACAATATTTACAAAACTGTCTCCAGTTTACGGTAGGAAGGTCTAGTATGAATAGGGGCAAGAACAATTTCAGATATGAGGGACTTGTCCAAGCCAAGACGAGTTTCCTCAAAGGTGATCTCTTGATGGCAGAATCCAACGTGGACAGAGGATTACAAAGCAACAAATGTGCCTTGACAACTTCATACTCGAGGTGAAGAGCCATAAGAACATGGATGAGATGAGGTAGCTTGAGATTGTTCGTTCCAAATAGGTTGTACTTGAGCAAAAAAATAATTCACCAATTTCCCAGTATCTTGTTTTAGATTATGCTGAGTTGTCCACAATTGATAATAATGAGTAAGGTCACTATTTTTATACATGTTAGCTAGGAAATTCCACATGTAATTTTATAGTATCATAAGTTGCAAACTGACTTAACTGAAAGAACAAAAGTGTTTCGGAACCAAGTGATGATTTGATGGTTCTCGCTATCTCAATCTTCAAGACGATCTTTTTCTTCAGTCTCATCTATCCCACGAGTAGGTTTGATGAGATCAGCAGTGATAATGCGCCAAGTTTGCGCCCAATAAAAAAACTCTTCATTCCTTGAACCCATAAATTGTAGATGGAACGTCTCAGAGTGGTGGCAATAGGTTTGGAGATGTCAGTAACTACTGAAGGAGATATTTTCGTTTTTCTTCATCATAAAGCCAGAAAGTAGAGGCTAAAAATTGAAGTCATGAGGTGGTGACGAATCAATGATTTTTCAGAAACTAGAGTAAAAAATATAAAGATGACATACCGGAAGAAACTTCAAATGCACCTAAGCTCTGATGGTATATATTTAGGATGGCACGGTTCAGTTCGGGGTCGGTTCGGCCAAAATCATAACCGCACCACCAAATTTTGAGTCATACCATAACCACGTAAGTCGATTCGGTTCAACTCAGTTTGTATCTCGATTCGATTAATAATCACGAAAATAAATTATTTTTTATAAGTCCAAACTCCAACCGTCAAATTGAAAAAAAAAATTATGAAGAAAAGTCAATAAAAACAAAAACACAATACTAAGGAAATTTATCAAACAATATCCCAAATGAAAATGCAAGCAATATCCCAACTTCTAAATACAAAATTCAAATTTAACAAACAATATTATCAACATAGGTCAAGAATCTTACTAGAATAGGTCAATCTTCATTCTTCCCCACAACTCTTACTAGCAGGTCAAGAGTCAAGACTCGAAATTGATTCCTATATAATAAATAAAAAATGTAATTAGAGTAATAATACAACCATACTACCTAATCAAGAATGGTTTTAACAAAAAAATGTACCTCTTCATCAATGTCCTTCTCATTAAACCTTGCACAAGCTCTGGAGTATGATGAAGGAGTAGAATTTTCTACACACAATAGAAAAAAAATTAGCAATAAAAGAAAGTGCATGAATAACAAAGACGCCGACCCATGGCAAGATATCTGATTACATCATCTTGAATGCCAGTAACGGTATCTCCAACTTCAACTGAAGCATTTCTTACTAAATTGGGAGGAGTCAAAACAAAAGACGCTGACCCATGGCAAGACATCTGATTACATGAAAAATAAAACACACCAATTGAGGTTTCAACCATGGTTATGGTGAAAGTGCAATCAATTTGAATGTATTTATAGTATTTTCAATCACTTTTTTTAAAAAAATATTAACTGCACAAATTGAAAATACTTACTTAAAGCAATAAAACAAGAGTTTATTAGACACTATTACAAAAAATAAATTTCTATTATGCATTTATAGAAAATCCAAATTCTTTATTCTGACCCACTAAAAAGAGAGAAAGAAATCTTCACTTGTACCTAGCAAATAGAGAAAGGCAAATGACAATAACTATAAAAATAAAAATTGCTTGATGGATATATGAAAAATAAAAGCAGAAATAATAAAATAATTCTTCCCTGCTGGATTGGTAAATTACCAAGCTCTCGCAAACAATATAACTCAAAATATATGTTGAATTCTGGAATTTCATTAATAACATCAACAAAAGGCCACATTAATTTTGTAACCAAATTAATAATTCGACTCTCTATTTCTTATTAACATAGAGAAATTGAAGAACGCATAAACTAGCAACCAAAACAGACTCAAAATCACATTTTTCGGGCCACCATCATATA